>RJWH01007261.1:0-42335 GCA_004363575.1 Solenodon paradoxus | reverse complement strand
CACCATCACCACCATCACCATCATCACCATCATCACCATCATCTATTTTGAGTTTTGTTTGTTTGTTTGCATGTTTGTTTCACAAAAGAGGAAAGCTAGAGCTTATTTTTTTAGATAAATGGTATACATTCTCTAAGTCACTTGGCCAACAGTTAAGTCTGACTTACCTGAGGAACACCCTGGACCTTTTACCTCTAAACTACTCTGAAAAACAAAAGTGCCTCTGAGCTCTGAGACACGAAATCAAAATTTTCTAAATGATTCTTATGGATTTTTTTCCATTGTCTTCTTGGGGTTTTGTTGGTTTTCTTGTTCAGTAATGTGGACTGGGATGTTCACAACTAAAGCATGTTAACAATTAAAAAAAAAAAAAAAAAAAGGAATACCTGCCTTAGAGGGTAACTCACCAGGTGTCTGACTCCTCAGCAGTTCAGTATGCCTGGCCAAATAGAGTGGGGAGAAGCTGGATGCAAGGCGAGATCCCAGGACCTTGCAGAAGGACAGATAAAGCTGCAGCAGTGTGCACCGCCAGGCTAGCACACAGCTCGAGACTGGGAATACCACAGAGGATCAAGGACACAGTGCCTGCAGAAGCACCAGGGATGGAGAACACAGCAAGCCTGGGAGAGACAGAGGCCAGGAGCAGAGCCAGTCAAGGAGGCAGGTGGGCCGGTGCAGTCAGGTCCATCGAATGCCACAGAGAGGGCAACTGAGATAAGAGCCTCCCAGTGCCTGTTAGATCTGGCAATTAGGAGGTCATCAGTGACCTTGGCAGCGGCCACAGGGGCAGTAGGAGGGCAAGATGCACGCAGTGGGAGTGGAAGCTAGCAAGATGGGAAAGGCCCTCCCACGGGAAGAGATAACTAGTAACACCAAACAGTGGTGATAAGACAACAGCAGCAGGGCGGGAGCTGAGCCATTGGTTCCCAGGCAGCACTGGCCCATCCCCTGCCTCAGGGAGGACATCGCAGTCCTGCAAAAGCAGGAAGAGCATTCCAAGGATGCTGGGGTTTTGTCTTTCAAGGCACAAGGGAATCATTTGGCAACACAGGTCTTCCAGGACCTAACTTTGATGTCATAAGTTAGTGTGGACGCCAGGCCAGTAGATAGGACCACACATCCGAGATGATGATGAATGGATGGAGTCTTAATAATCATAGAAAAGTGAACTATTTCCACCCCCAAACTAGCAAGTGGTAATTTAGTGACAACAAAGAAGCAGATTCCCCTGCATCTACTAGTGGAGAGTTGAGCAGCTCTTAAAGGTGGCAGCTAGCTCTCCCGCCCACTTCCCACCCCCGCCCCGCCCCCTTTGCAGTTTCTTTTCTGCCAGAGTGCTCTCAACCTGTCTGGTCCTCTCTGCTCCAGGAACATCCCTCCCATCCACTTCATTTGCCTCCTTCCTCCCCAGCACCCTTCAAGGTGAGCTCAGATGTCACCTCTTCCAAGAAGATTTCACTGACCTTCTCCTCCTGGTCCTGCCCCCCAACCCCTGACTGATTAGCACTTTCTGGGGTCTCAGTGGGAGGCTTCTTGCTATTTTCTTCATCTGTTTCCAGAATCCCCCTTGCCCAAGGCAGTGCCTGGTGAGTCAGAGATGCTTACTAAAATCATTAATTTTAGAAAGGAAGAAAGGAGGAAGGAGTAGAGAAAATTAATAGAAACGTATGCTAACCAGAATATCTGACTATCAAGGAGGTAAAGGTAAGGTGGGTCCTTCTCCAACCCAAGGTTATGCTTAACCAGTGGCTGTGTCCCTTGTAACTAGGAGCATCTATGCATTCAACGCTCAGATTCAGTACCAAGGCCCTGCCTCCTACAACTACAGCCCAGAGTCAGGCACGGCCTGGGACACTGAGTGGGGCAGGCAAATAAAACCCAAATCACCTACAGGCTCACCAGAGACCACATGATTCCAAGATGGGAGGGCAATCAAAGACAAGCGTTTCCAGCAGAGAGTGACAGGCACACTGGGCTGAGTCCCTTGAGGCAGGTCTTCAGGCCAAGAAGAGCAGGTTCCAGAGGGAAGCACAGCAACATTTTCAGAAGATTCATGGGCAACAGGATAAAGACCACACACACACACACACACACACTTATTTCACTACCAAATTGGCCAAGTTTCCATCATTCGTTCAACAAACATGAGCAAAGTCTTGGTCGGAAACCATATTGGAGACTAAGGATCCAGGTGGCAACAAAACACGGTCCCAACCTGGCTCCGCAGGGGAATTCACAGACATCAACTCCAATCCGATAAACTTGTCCAATTTAAAAGATGTCTTAAAGTGAGGATATCTTAGTAAAAATGAGTTAATTAATTTACAAGGAACACTACAGCCCCCTTCCCTTCCTGACCTTCCATCCATACTTTATCTTTCTCCCTGGCACTTGTCATGATCTGACTGCCTTTTATTTACTTAGGCACTATGTGACCTATCTCCCCCATGAGTGTGAGCTCCAGATAGGCAGTGAATGCTTCTGCTTTGTTCCCCTAGGACAATACCTGATATAAGGTGGGCACTCAATTATTGTGGCTGGCTAGACAGCTAGGCAGGTGAGTGGTTATGCACATGAGCGGGGAAGAGGGGAGGGAAAACTTTTGGGACATATGGCTTGTAGTGGGGTAATATATGAGTGCAGTAGTTAATGACCAGTCGATCACAGAAATATTTTGTAACCAACCAGAAACGCAATATGTTTTCCTATAGAGAGAAAATATCACTTAAAATCATCCAGGCTTTTTCTCCAATTTAACCATCACTATTTTGGTTATAAAATGCAAATGTTTCTCTTGCTATTGCAATCTGGGAATGAAACAATACTTATCCCCAGCCCCACCCCCAACTCCACCATTCTCAATGTAGTACTTCCAGGTCCTTGACTTGAAATAACAGAGTAGTTGAAGTTGTCCCTTTTGCCTTGGTGTCTGCACAGTGTTGGCGCGGAGTATGTCTGGAAGACGGGTGTGACATAGCCAGTCCCCAGGTGGGTGACCTATGAGCCCTTGTGGAGCACCTGGGAGAGGTACCACAAGACAGCAGTTGCTCAGTGAACACTGGTTCTTTTTTTTTTTTTTTCAGTTGACATTATCACACATTTCAGAGAGTCCTAAGTGTAGTTTTCCACGGTTAGCATCTGACACACATTCTAAGAACAACCACAACTATGTTAGCCCCACCAAGACCCCCAGAAAGCCCCTAGGTTCTCACTAGTCAGAAGAAGAAAGGCCACTCCTCCTCTGAAGGCAGACTCACTGCTCTGGGCCAACAGGGCTGCCATCTGCCCAGGTCCACAACACAGTGACCCTGCAGTCAGGAGAACTGAGTCCTCCACCCCTTACTCAGCTGCGTGAGCTTAGATCAGTTACTCAACCTCTCTGAACCCCACTCCTCTCATCTGTAAAATGGAGACAATAATAGCCCCTGGGTGCAAGGCGGGTTCTGGGCATCACATAAAAAGTAAATGTAAGTCACTTAGCTCTACCATCATACAGTGACTATTTTAAAAACCGTGACAAATCATTTTTACTTTTCTAAAATACTACCAATTTTCCCCTAGATAATTCTAAATCATACATATGAATTAATCCTTGTAATTACCATGATCGAGGACAGAGGTTCTCATCTAGATTATGTCCAAACTGATCAGAAAGGGTAAGAGAATGACCTGAAGTCACACAGCAAAAAGACTGATAACAGGAAGATGCCTCCAACTCCACTCCAGGCACCTTTCTAGGACCCCTCCAAAATCCTAGCAAGACATTCTTTCCAATGCCCAGGGCCAAGCCCTGCTCATCTTTGTCCTGTCTTCCCCTCCCCCTTCTCCAGGCAAACATGCTTTCATTCAGCCTCCAACGTGTGAGAAGCTTGGGTTGATGCATAATTCATGACGCTGATTTGCATTCCCTCTGCCAGGCCTCCAGCCTCCTCCCCACCGCCCCCAGCCCAGCCCAGCCGCTCCTCCCAGATCGAGCATCTGCGTTCCCAGTGACATTTTTCTAGCAGCAGAGGTTCTGGAAGCCCCATCCCGGAGCTGGAAATGCTTTGCGAATCACAAGGCATTTCCTTCCCCTATCAGCAATACACAGGCCTGTTCTTAGGCACCAGGGCCCAGGTCCCCTTTTAAAACCTCCAGCCTTCCATGGACTGGCTGTCCATCAGGCAGGATAGCAGGAAAGTGTGAAGGCAGCATTGAAAAGCAAGTCCATATGCTGTGCTCTCAGCATCTTCCTTCTGCAGAAGGCGCACTCACTCTCCATTCTGGCTCAAACCCCAGGTCAGGTTTGTGTCCCCCAGGCTTTCTCAGAGCTTGTCCTCAGATAAGAAGACGGGTCCAGCTGAGTCCAAACTCCACAGTCCCTCTGTGGCCAAGGCGAGGGGGTTCTGCAGATGAGTTAGCAGAGGAACAGGGGAGGAGGACTCTTCTCTGCTGCTCTGAGACCTCCTGAGCCCAGCCTTTCCAGGGGCAGGTGGAGAAAGGCAGCAGGTGCCACAAGGAACACCTGTTGGGAGACCCAGACAGGCCCAATGCAGAGACTTGCCAGGTCAGACTCTCCCATCCAGGAGGCTCAGCAACCCCCAGGGACTAGGCCTGTGTCCCCACATGGGATGCCCATGTTGAACAGACACCAGGATATGGCTGCATCCTCTGGAATGTCAAGGGGGTCTATTTGGGCTTGGCCCCCTGGTGTGTCTGGCTGTGGAGCAGCTGGTTTCCCAGTGGGGACAAGGAGTTTCTGCGGGTGAGGAACATGTCAGGCCAATATCTCCATCCCTGTCATGCTACAGAGGTGCTCGTCTTAACATCAGCACCATGCCCTGCATGTCCACTATGTGCCAGGCATCCTGCAGGGCAGCAGTCTTCAAAACCTAGCTCCTGTTTGTCTATGAGAAAGACCCACTCAGAGAGGTGATCTGGTCAGTCCAAAGTCACACAACTAGTTGATAACAGGCCTGGACTTGAACCCAGGTCAGTGGAAAGTCTTTGAGCCTGCCCCTCCCCAAGCATCTAGAAAAGGGAGAAGGAATGGGTTCACATTCCTAGCAAAGGAAAATCCCTCCCTCCAGCCCCAGCCCAAGGCCAGGCTTCTGTCCAGACTTGGCTGCTTAGCAGGCACTGGGGAGGGGAGAGATAATTCACTGTAAACCTCAGCCTCATCTTATCAGTAATAGATTTGATGAGGTCAGCGGGCAGCTCCTTGCCCCTCACCTCAGCTCTGCCCTCCTGGACCCCTCTGTTGTGTCTTCCACAGGCGAATAGACTCAACCAACTATCTTGCCATCTTCTGAAGGGCTGAGGAGGGACCCAGCCTCCCTCTGCCCCACCTCACTGGCACAGACCCCCCTACCCTAGAAAGCCAGTTTCTGCCCTGATGGCCTGGCCATCCCCAGAGCACCAGGAGATGAGTTGAAGCCCTAAGGTGCTCCTGGGAGAGCCGTTTTTAGAGACAGCCCCTGGGAGTCCCAGGAAAACATCCTTCTGACTCCAGGGAGGCCACAGGCCAAGAACATGACATGGCGAGCACTGGATGAGGCACACCAGCATTCAAGATCCAATCCCCAAGCTTCTCTCTCAGATGAAGAGGCTGAAGGAGAGTGATCAAGTTTTATGCCTGGGGAGTTTTGCAAATCCTGGTGGTTGGAGCAGGGAATGTTAGGTAGGAACAAAAATCACAAAGGTGGGCCCTGCAGACTTACTGGTCCCCATGCCCGCTTGCTACAAGCCAATCCCCACAGCCCAGGAACCCTTGATGCAAGACCTGGGCTTTTATACAGAGGAGGACACTGAACCCAGAGGGACTTAGTAACCCGCATAGGGCTGCACTGTGGGACCGTGGAGTAAGGTTCAAACCCAATGCCTCAGGCTTCAAGGCCTGCACCCTCCACCACAACCCACAGCCTTACCAGGTTAGAAGATGTTTCATCCAAAACTGGGGAAGATGGAACCTTGCCCAGAGGACTTCCTTTTCTTGGTGCTAATAAGTAAACTGAGGCTCAAACCAACTCCCTGTCTTTGCACCAAAAAAAAGCGGGGGCTGATAAAAGCACCTGCTGGGAAGCTCCTGACTGACAGTTGTTTCCTTTCTTACCTTCAGTCCTCACAGTGATGACAGAGGGTGGGGGGACCTCTTGTTCCATTCTACAGATGAGAAACCCGAGGCCAGCGCCCTTGGTCACAATGCAGAGCCAGATATGAGGTACTGGCCTGCTCACCAGCTATATGATGCCACCCTTGTCACCATCGCCTCCTGAGCTTCGGGGCTCCATGGCTCCTGCTTTAGGCCTGGAGCCCAATATCTGGCTGCAAAGCTGACGCTGCCCCCACCAATATGTGGCCTAAATGAGATCCAGTTTGCTCATCTGTACAGTGGGGTACCGACCAGGGCTGCCCCACAGGCTGTCACAAGACAAGGCGTGTAAGGGCTCTAAGACAGGACATCACAGGGAACTGCTCTCTTCACACCCGCAGCAGCTGTTACTCCTTCCATGGCTGGTGAGCGGGACTGCAGGGAGCTTTGAAAAGTCTGAAACCTTAGCGCCCGTGGCTCTCAAACTTTAGCCAGCATCTAGCATTGGCATCACCTCAGTCTCGAATTCACAGGGCCAGGTGGTCTCCAAGGACCTGCATTTGTAAAAGGTCCCAGGGAAGCTGCAGCTCCTGTTCTGGGGTCCACACTGTAAAGATGACAGTGTAACATCTGCAGTTTGAAATTCACAGAGAACCTCATTGGCAGGAGTGAAAAACCGGCTGCAGGGCTCAGGGGAGATGGCTTTAGGTAGATCACCACAGGCCCAGTCCAAGAGGGCACAATCAAGTCATAATTGTTCTCTAATTGTTGGCTCTGATGACTGTGTTCTCGGTGTTGAGCTTTTACTAGCTTTATCTTCCCACTGTAATTGTCCCCATGCCAGTTGCTGGCCAGACTTCTGTTCGAGAGTGGAAGATGCTTGTGGGTCAGAACCTTGGGCAGGGGGTCCCGGCCAGGTCTCTCCCACCTCCCGCCCAGTCAGAGGCAGGCACACAGTAGCCAATTAAATGGGGCTGCTTCTCTGGTGAAGCGCCTGCCTGCTGGCAGCTTCCCCAGTACCCCGGGAGCCTCCCATCAACTGGACATTGCCGCTTACCAGCTCCCTCTACCGAGGTGACACACAAGGCTCAGAGGGGTCAAATGACTTGCCCCAAGGGGGCCAGCCCCATAGCCCTCCCCAGGCTCCTCCTTGACCATCCTCAGGATTTCAGCTCTAATGCTCTTCTTGGGACCTCACACCCCAGACCAGGCCTGAGGCTCCCTGTGTAACCCTCTTTCTCCTTCACGGAACTGACCACGGCTCAGTTAAACCGCTGGGCCTCTTCAATGGCTCTCCTGATGGAATGCCAGCTCCTTAAAGGCAGGGCCTGCATCTCTTTAATCACCATGTCCCCAAAGACTTCACAATGTCTGGTACAAGCAGGATCTCCCTAAGCACTTGTTTCAGGAATAAATTACTGAACCCGGTGGCTCACAGAATGGCCCGGGGCAGTCGGCTCAGGTTGCAGGCCCTCTGGGAGGTGAGGATTCTGGGTTTCTGCTTCCCCTTGAGCACCTTTCACAGCAGGCCTGGGACCCCAGGATAGCTGTCTCATTCTCAGGGACTCGCTGGGTGGCCAGGCCCTAGGTGCTCATGCACACCTCGGAGTCCACAGCCCACCCAGGAGCTCTCATTCCTGGTGTCTTCTCCCATCAGGTGGCCCCAGGGATGAAGGTCTGAGCAGACCCACACAGGCAGGCCTACAGGCTGGTGCAGATCACTGTACTTTGCAAAGCATGTTATCCTGCAAGAGCAGGCTGTCTCACCATCTAAAATTGAAGTTCTGCTGATCCTTCTTTTCACTCTATGAAATGGGACCATGACTCATGACTGAATCTGCCTATGGAGACCTTGAGGCCCTTAGGAGGTAACAGGAAGACTTCCCAGGGGATAGCTGTCCCAGATTGCCCAGGACTGAGGGGTTTCAATGATGCAGGACTTTTAGGGCTAAACCTGGGCAAAAAAGAACAATTGGTCACCCTACACAAGAGGTTTTGACAAGCATTTGGCATGTGTGTTTTAGCTCTCAGGCAGAGGAGAGAGTAAAGAATTTGCCCAGCAAGCCAGGAGTCAAATTAGCTAAAACTCCAACTGAGCTCCCTGCCTCTGGGGTCTATAGGGCCAGGTGCCCCAACACCTATTCCTTGTGACTCCAGCAGAGAGTGTGCACAGGATTAGGGAGGAGGGGGCTCACCAGGCAGAAAGCCCCATATTGGGAGTTTCCACAAACAGGAGGCAGTGGGAAAACTGTCCCTCTACATGACTCGCTGCCTCACCTGCCCTTCTCCTTCCAGCATTTTCCTCTAACGAACATGATCAAGTTCAAAGCAAACATTACAGTTAAACCCAGCTGTCAGCCATGGGAGCAGCCCATGTGCAATGGGAAGAATTCGCTCCTGCTATTCTGAGGACTTCGGGGTGTCTACCTGCCACCCAGACAGACTACCCACACCCGGCTTAGGATCTGTGCACCCTGGGACCCTGAAGAAGGGAATAAACATAGATACTGAAAGGTGTGGTCACCCCATAGCCAGGCCAGCCAGGTTGGATTCAAACCCAGGTTCTGCCACTTGGCAGTGTCCCTGGGCCAGTAGCTTAACCTCTTGAAACCTGTTTCTTCATCTGCTCATCTTTCCTGCCTGGCCCAGCGTGTGGCCGGCACTAGGTTGGACACCATATGTGGAGTAGGCCACTAGTCCTCAGTGTGACCGTGCAAGGACACATTGAGAGGTGAGCAACTGGGCTAACGTCACATGGGGCTACCTCACAGAGCTAATAATACACGTGCTTTGCTGTGACTCAGAGTGGGACAATCAACACACACATTGAACGCTGGATTCTTCCCTTCTACCTTTGCATTTCTGAAGCCCCAGTGCTGGGCAAGCATCCGCCATGATGGGTGCTCAGTAGAGGTTCTGAAATGAGCAGCAACAGCACCGTTCCCTCCGTGAGCATCTGTAGTCATATGGACACACTCTGCAGCAGGCACTTAGCACATATTCTTGCTGGGTTCTGGCCCTCCCCACATGGGTGCTTAGTGTCCATGAGCATCTCCAGCAGCTTTCTGGGGAGACTGTGGGCACAGGATTGGGCATCCCCCTCCTACTGGAGGATGGTGGGATATAGAAGGGTGCCTGCCCTAACCAGCTCCTTGCTCTGGACCCTGCTGGCCCCTACCCAGTGGTGAAGCCCTGTTCACACTCCTGTCCACCCAGGAGCCTTTGCTCTGAATTGCAGCCTTCATCCTGGTGCTCTACCCCACCCCCAGGCCTGGCCTTGCTATCTGCTCACTTTTTGGATTCAGTGTTGTGTCTGCTTTAGGCAGGATGGCCAGGAGCCCAGCCTCCCTTTTCTCTTCACAAACCAGCTCTGGTTGGCATTCTATAAACCATTCCTAGGGCAGGCGCCACCTGTGGTGGGACCTGGGGGGCTGCCTGATGCGCTCTCACTCTCTGGGGCCCCTTGGAATGGCCCAGCCTATTGCAGAACCCACAGCCACACTGATGGACCTGCACTCATCAGCAGGGTTGGAAAGGTGGGGCTCGGCAGCATAGCATCCTGGGCCGTGTTCTCTAGGTCTGGACCTGAATACAGCCTTGGGCTCCAAGGCTGCCCAGCCCCTCCCAGGTTCAAGGCCCTTGATGGTAGAGACTAGGGAAGTAAGAAGGAGAACATCAGAGCCTCGGGTCATAGAGTTGGAGCTAAGGGTGCTGGAAGTCAAGAAGTGTAGATCACCAGCCCTGCTGGGGTGCAGACACCAGTCTCTCCCAGATTTATACCCTCCCTTCCCACTCCTCCGCACAAGCCCACACAGGATCTCCAAACCCCCGCTTCCACAGCCGACCTACCCCTGTCTCTCTCCAGCCTCGGGCTCCTCTCTCAGCCTGCCCCTCTGTCCCGCCCTGGCCTGAAACCCACCCATAGCGTTCCTGCTGCTTTCCAGATCCAGTCTGGTCCACAGCTGAGGGTGCGTCACTCAGGTAAATCCTTAATCTCTCTGAACCTGAGGTTCCTGAGCTGTGAGTGATGGCAAAGATCTCTCCTTCTCAGGGCATGCAGTCAGACCGTGTGCAGTACAAGACCACTGTTTGTTTTTTTTTAAAGGAAAGGTACAGGCAGGAATGATGGCAAGTAGGCGGGGAGACAGGAAGAGAGAAGGAAGATGCATTTTATTTTATTTTCATTTAGCTGTTCACATTGGTTGTCCCCCCAGACCCAGCACACCAAGCTGGGTCCTTGGGATGTATGTGGACTGCACTCCTCTGGAGGTGGCAGACGTGACCGCTGCTCCACCAGCGCACACCAGGACTACTGTTTTCTGCCCTTCCCTCCTTTCCCCTTGGTCAACTGTTAAAGGACAGCATCACTCGCAGCCTCACTGCCTGCTTCTCTCCAGCATCTCAGGGCCTTGGCTCCCTCCTGGCCAGTTTCCTGACTGCTCCCCACAGACACCAAACCATGCTCACTGCCCTGACCTGGGCCTGTGTGAAGCCTTTCTCCTGTCCCCCTAGTCCCAGCTATCCACCCCTCTTCTGCTCCCATTGCCAGGACAGTCACACTGTAACCCAGACACCGCTCAGACCAACACACAGGAGTCCATGATGCTTTCTCCCAACTCGTCCTGAAGTTCTAGCACCGGAAGGAAGGCAGAGCGGCGCTCATTTGCCGCTTTCCCGCAGAAGCCCTGGGCTGCACACGGGCTTGTTTGCGACCTCACATCCGGGCCCCCACCACCCACACTGCGGAACCTTCCTTGCCAAGGGCTCCATAATCATAACAAAAATGATCCTTTGTTGCCAGCCTTCCATGAGTCAGGCTTTTTACAAATACCGATTTAATCCTCAGAGCCCCGCATGTAAGTACTTATTAGTCCATTTTACAGACCAGGAAACTATGGCTCAGAGAGCTTGGGCTGATGGAGAGTCCCCAGCTAGGATCCAGTGGGGGTCAGATGAGAGCCAGATTTGTCTGGTTCTGCTATTTTCACTGCACAGCCCAGGCAACGAGAAGACTAGACTGAACGAAGCAGCCAGCTCCCGGAACAGGGCCTGCAGTCTCCCTGGCGGGGCCACGGCACGCAGATAACCCTTGGACATCCCAGACAGGGACACCCAAGAGCAATCAAGAGCAGCTCTTGTCTGGCCGGAAATTGTCTGGTGCTGTGTGGGATGCGAGACTGGAGACTGAATTCTTGATTTCGTTCATGTTTTCCAAGTTCCTCCGTTCACTGAGGGAACTGACTGGAGAAAGATCAAGAAAAGAAGGAGCACAGTTAGGAGGTTCAGTGAAATGAGGTACCAGCCTAGAAACAAGGAGAAGCAGGTCAGGACGGGTGGGCTTGGAGCATAGAATCAATGCCCTGGCTGGTGGACTGGCTACAGGAGGCCAAGGGAGTCAGGATGGGGCCTGTGACTGAGGGACGAAGGTGGCATTTATTGAGAAGATGGGTGGGTGGAATGAAGAGGCAGTAAAGAAATCCATTTGTTTGCTGTTTGAGTTTGGTGACTGGGAGACACTCAAGTGTCTGGAGACGTCAAGAAGTTAGCTGGGGAGAGGCTGAGCCTGGGGGGACTCACCTCAGGGTTTGTGTAAAGTGAGGACAGGACCAGGGGCCATGCCCTGCCTGGAAGAGGTTGCAAAAAGAAAGAATTCCAAAGAGCTGAGAAGAGCAAGACAGGACAAAGCCTGTGGCCTTGTAGTGGGGCATCTGACCCCCACAGATGCAGAGGAATAAGGGGTAAAATCAGGACTAAAAGGAGGTGATTGACCTTCAGCTGAAAAGAGGAGTATGACTGGAGGTTGCTAGATCATGTGCGGGGAAGGGTGGGCCAGGAGACGGGCAGGAGAGCACAAAGTCCTTGCAAAACGAGAAGGGCTGAACCTGGGGCCCAAGAAGAAGGATAAGCCTCGGAGAGGAGGGACCCTTCCCCATTTTTGGCAGATGAGGCAGAAGGAAGTGTGGGACTTGGGGCTTGGGAGAAGAGAGAATGGGGATCCCTGTCCAATGGCTCATTTTCTCAGGTGAGGTGTTGTGAGGGTGTCACGTGGCTAAGGGGCTCCCGGAGGCAGAGGGATGTGAGTAGACTGGGGCAAAGAGGGACTCCCAGGGCATGTCCCCACTCTGTTGCTCTTGGCTCCTCACCCTGTCCAGCCGCAGGACCATCTGGGACTGCACAGGGGTGGGACCACAGAGGCTCTGGCAGCCTGCACGTGGGCCACATGGTGGGGAAAGGGAAGGTCTGCAGGACACTGTCCCCACTCACCACACTTGGGGCCCGCTGCTGGGAGGGGTAGGACCAGAGCTGCCAGCCATGCAGGCTGGTGCATCCTATGGGAACTGCTCTCCCCTGGCATCTCAGCTCCAGAGGGAGAGACGGACTTCGTTGGGTCCTATCAAGGAGGCACTGGGGAATGCAGTCGGAAGGGAAATGCGCACGTGCGCACGCACACACACACACAGATGCACACACACACACATACACACACATACACACACACACACACACACACACACACTCCCACACCAGGTATAATGCCAAACTCTTTAAAGTTAAGACATCATCAAATCTTCAGAATAGCCCTTTGAGGGACACACTATGCCCCCATTGTACACATGAGACTAACTGAGGCTCAGAGAGGTGAGTAATTTGCCTACTGCTGCATTTGGTTCAAAGCTTAGGCTCTGGGGTCAGCTGTTCTTTGGGGTAAGTTACTAACCAGCTGTGCCTTAGTTTCCTTACCTGTAAAGTGAAAATCTAACAAGTCCTCCCTGTTTGGGTGGCCAGACACAACACCAGAACCATCCAGGCAAGGTGCTGCGCTCACAGTAGGCACTGTGAGGGCTGACAGGGGCCACAGGAACATGAGAAAAAGCCGTAAATCCAGCGTGCCCAGCCTGAAGCCCGTGTGTTGTCTCACTGGGGGCTAATGCTGCATCCACCTGTGGCTGAGTCTCCTTGAGACCCTTTGTGTTGGTTTGTTTTTAAGTCAGTAAAGTGGGGGAAGGGAGAAGGGCGAGGACATGGGCCCTGGAGGAGAGGGCAGAGAGGGAGGGCACTCCCCCCAGGAGATACAGCCAAGGGAAAGGAGAGATTAGAGATAGAGGAGGAAGGAATGCCAAGGTCGCCAGGATTAAGCCGGCTGGGGCCACAGAGACCGCCTGAGACCCTGACATGCCCTGGCTTTCTGGGCTGAGTCACCTGTGCTAGGAGGGGGGGCACCAGAGCGCCTCGCCCAGGAAAGCTGCTCCACTGTGGTCCCAGCGCCTCAGTGGCCACCTCTGGTGCTTAAACTCGTTGACAGTGGAGTGTGGCTCCAAACTCAGTCGTCTGGCCTCATGGCCCACTGCCATCACCCTCTGCCAGCCAGAGCCCTCTGACTTTAAATGTCCACCTTGAAAATAGTCCCTGGGCTGGGTGATTCTGTCATTCCGGGGGCAGCCTGTAGTTCAGACCTTTCTCCAGGGACCAAGGGGGAGCGCAAGTGGGGTGTGCAGGGAAGTGTGATTGGGGGGCTCCTGTGGAGGAGAGGTCACAGTCACTGCCAAGGCTTGGGGCTCACAGAAAAGGCTTCAGAGCGCACCTTATCCAATCTCCTCCTGTCTCAGGTAACAAACTAGAGCCAACCAAGGTGGAGCCAGGTGGAGGCTGGACATCCTGCCCGAGACCACACAGCAGGGGAGTTCTGAGTTGCCCCACTCAGCACAGGGCACAGAAAGGGGACCTCCAGGCTCCTGATCTGTTGACCACCCCGAGCTGGCCCCCCAATCTCCTGCGCTGCAGGGAGGCCAGGGTGCCCAGGCCCTGAGGCAGGGCTGAGACCTGACGGCGTCCATAGCCACATAACAACATGGGAAGTAATGGGGTCCTGGGGGACCCTGGAGGAAGGCAAGGACCTGCAGCTTTCTTATCTATACGACCCCAGCCCCACCAAGAAGGACTCTCACTGATGACGAGAGCTGAGGGGACACTGCTATAGCTCTGTGGCAGCGCCCAGGGCTCTGAATGTTCAGGGAGCCTTGTGAGTCACTCCAGCAGTCTGGTGAGAGGACATAGGGGCCATGCTGCAGAGCCGGGCCAAAGGGGATCCCCAGTTGCCCAGCCCCAGCAGTGGTTGATCCAGAAGACCCCAGCCAGCAGCAAGTCACAACAGCAGCAAGACACAACAGCAATAAGGGGCTGTCTGCTGGGGGTAGTTGGGGCCCAGGAAGGTAGCCAGCAGCTACCTCCTCAGGCTCCAGGCTTCCCCGCAGGGCATTCTCCAAGGGACCAGGGGACTTGGAGGAGTTTGGGGATGGAGGCAGAGAGGGAGAAATCTAGGGATGTACCCTTTAGAATAGATGCTCCAAAGTTATGGGGGCCAGAAATGGCCCAGACACTTGCACGGTCCAAACTCTGGTGCCTCCATACCCTGAGTTCCTCCAAGGTGAGAGGGCAGGAGGCAGGTAGTGAATGTGCCCCAGCCAAAGAGAGAGATGTCGCCAAGGAACAGGGACAGCAGCTCCAAGTCCCTCCTCGCTCACAGAGACGTTCACAGTAAAAAATGGGGGACGTATCCTAATAGTGGGGTGTCCCTCACAGGGAGTCCAAGAATGTCCTCTATAGAGACGTGGGACTCCCAGTCGCAGGCTACAAGCTCTACTCTGTCTAAACTGAGGACCACAAGCAGGTCACTTTTGCCCATAGCTCCTGGAACGAGAATGTCACTTTTGCATGATTGCAATGGGGGCTGGATGGGACAGTGTCACGTGTGTGCTGATGGTTGGCTACCTTCTGATCTGGGTGGAGATGTTTGTGATTCCTAAGGGGAGTCTCTTCCTTTCCTTTCCAGTAGGGCCCCAGGGTCTGTCCAGCCCAGAACCCAAGCCTCCATGCTTTACCTGGATTAAGGCTCTCCTGTGCACCTGTTTTCACAGGCGCTGCCACTGTCCAGCTAAGCAACTGTGCTAATGAGGTTTGACAGAGGACTTCCTTTCCATTTTACAGATGAAGAGATGAGTGTAAAAACTGAGACCGCCCAGGTCTGTCTGTTACCAGGGCCCTGGCCATCATCCTCCCCACTGCTCTCTAAGCAGAGATCCAGGGGACTCTGAGGGGACCTCTGCTCTGACCTGTCCTGGGCAGTGACACTAGCCCAGCAGGACAAGGAGGCTGCACAGATTCTGTGACAAGGCCACCCATCCCTTTCTTGGGTGCTCTGACTGGGGGAGTCTGGTCTTCCTCTGTCTTCCTGGTCTGACTTGGCCCAAGGATTCCATGTGTGTCATTGGTAATTGTGCTTCCTGTCATTTTCATGTCTGTCTGGGGCTGCCCTGCCAGAACCTAACCCGTCCCCAAGTCCCTCTGATGCCTCTCTACTTAGCTTCGTTTCTGGTCCCCTTCCCTCCCAGCTACTCTCTGTTGAGGACAGGTTGGTGCTACGACCTGGGTCTCAGGTGACCCCCTGATAAGCGCATGGGCTTCTGAGACAGAGAAAGTTCATTCTCACTTCCAGGCCCTGGGGGAACTTGGAGAGAGCTTTCCCTTCCTCCAGCCCCCTTCAGGGTACCTTGTCACTATTTGAACTGCACCTCTCCCTCTCACACACAAGTCCAGCCACCTACGAGAAGCATGTGGTTAAGAGCTCAGATGTGGGTGTCTGCTGTGCGACCTTATGCAAATTGTTTAATCTCTGTGTGCTTAGTTTTCTGTGAATTAGAATAACACAGGCGCTATCACATTATATTGCTCTAAAGTCCCTTTACCAAACTGGCACTTGGTACTCACTATATGCCTTTACTATCATTACCATTACTATTATTATTATTATTATTATTATTATTTATTATCTCCTCTGAGCATTTGCCTCTGCTGACCTCTCTACCTGGAATATCCTTCTTCTCCTGCCCATTTTTCAGGTCATGGCCCAGGTATCGACTTCCCCCCGAAGCCATGTCTTACTAGGTGCCCCTCATTCCCACCCCTCCCCTTCCCCTCAGGCTTGGCCATCCCCTCCTGCTCCCTCTAAGCAGCCAGTTTTTCTGCCCACTGCTGCTTTGGGAACACCAGACCAAGGATTTCTTGCACTCTGGGCCCTTCCCTTGCCCAGACTCAGCCAGGGCCAGGTCCCCCAAAAAATGCTCTAAACCTAAATGCGGGAGTTTATATTTCACTGTAGTGGTTTTGCCTACCAGATCCTGGAAAATTTTCCTTTTCTTTGAAAATAAAATCTTTTTTGCATTATGATTAATTTTACAAATAAATTCATGAATACATTATCCTTGTTTAAAAAAAAAGAAAGACAAGCCTAGATATGACGAAAATCCCCTTGGAATCAAGCCCTCCGCTCTCTCGAGAGGAGACAGGCACTGGAGGTGGAGCCATCTGAATTCTTTTATTCTCTTATGGACGTGAGTATGTATCCACTGCATGCACACACGCACACACAAATGGCATCATCTGTCCCTTGGACTTCCCTGCACTGATCTGAACCCCAGCCCCTCCCTGTGTTGATACCTGCTTGATGATCTTTTTGACCCCTAGCTCTTCCCACAGCCATCAGCTCATCTCCTGGCCTGCTCCTGGCCCTGACTACCTTCTGCCAGGCTGGGAGGCCAACAATCCCCAGGTGAGAAGTGGGATCCCTGAGGGGAAAGAGTGTGTCAACCCTCTTGAAAACTCCCAGGGAGCACAGGGGAATAAAGGCTGAAAGAAGTACTGCACGTGAGAGTTAACTAACTTTCTTTAGCCCAGGAAGACTTACCGGAGACTGTGGAGGCCTTGGGGTATTTATATTGTGCTGGGTGATGAGCTGAGGAGCAGGCTCTGTGGCCCTGAGGGTTCCTTCCAAGTCTACACTGTGGTGGCACATTCTCTGATTAAAAAGAGGATGCTACCATCTTTCAACCTACTCCCTGTGTTCCGCGTCTCCATCAATTCACAAGGAACCTTGAGAATGTCACATGCCCTGCTGAAAGCTCCTTGCCACAACCACACCACCTTAATATCCACGACAAATCACAAAAACAGAAATTAATTGGGCCACCCAGTTTGTGTATGGAGACTCCTTTCCTGGCTCCCCTAGCTCACTGAACCCTCTCCTGATTTCTCTCATATAATTGGTCCAGTCTGAAAACCAAAATTCACCAGAGTGTATAAATGTCAGACATGACATTTATCCCATGTCGTTTCTGGGATTATTTCCCTCATTCTAACCTGGAGCACTTGCTGATCTCCATCCTCCTGGTAACATCCCTGATCTAAGACATCCTCAGAGTTTTCCCCAGTGATTCTGCGGCTTTCAGGACAGGCTTACCCGTCTTGTGAGGAGGCAATTTGCTGATATGGGGCTTGATAGTTGCCTTGCTTCATGGGTCACCTTCAAGATTGGCTGGCAAGTCTCACTCTTGCCCTGCCAGTCTCAGGAGTCTCTTCCTTCTCCACATATTGGGTCCTCTGAAAGATGAGTTCCTTGGACCCCAAGTGCACAAAAAGACTTCTTTTGCCAGACTGCCTGGTGACCTTGACATGCAGACCTCCACTTGAATTTCTTCCTTGATTGACTCAGGACTCTCCTTAGTCCTTCAAACATGAACACAGCTCCTCATGACCAACAGCCCTGCCCTGGCACAACCAGGGAAGTGATGAGGAATCAGCTGCCCTCAAGGGCACAGCTGGGGCTGGCCCAGGCCTTAAGGACAGATGGAAATGTGGGCTCGGGTAGACATCCTTTCTGTACAAAAACAAATGTAGTGAAGGTTCTAACCAGAGTTCTCAGGCCAAAGAAAGTAATGCAAGTCATCCAGATAGGAAAGAAAGATGTCAAACTCTATTTGTGGATGACACGATTGTGCATATAGAAAATCCTGAGGGATCCATTGAAAAAACTATTAGAATGAGACAATGAATTTAGTATGGTTGCCGGATACGAGATCAATATACAAAATCAATTCTGTGTGTGTGTGTGCATATTGAACAATTCAAAAATGAAATTAAGTAAACAATTCCATTTACAATAATATCAGTAAAATTTAACAAACTAAGTGCAAAACTTCTACTCTGAAAACTACAAAATTTTGTTGAATGGAAGAAAACTCAAACGAGTAGAAAAACATCCTATGAAGACTTAATGTTATTAAAATGACAATACCCCAGGTTGACTTACAGATTCAATGCAATCCTTATCAAAATTCTAGCTAACTTCTTTGCAGAAAACGACTGGCTAATCCTAAAATTCGTATGAATTTTCAGAAGACCCAGAACAACCAAAATAAAGTTGGAAGACTCACATTTCCTGATTTCAAAACTTACTAAAAAGTTACTTTGTCCCTGGCATAGGGAAGATATAACAACGTAATAGCAATGGAATAGCATTGGAAGAGAAGATATAGCAATGAAATAGAATTGGCTCTAGAAATATCCCTTCACATGTCTGGTCAACTAATTTTCAAAAAGTGCGCTAAGACAATTAAGTGGGGAGGGAAAACAATCTTAACAAACGGTACTGGGACAGCTGACTTTTTGCATGCTAAACAATGTGGTTGGATCCTTACCTCACACCATATACAAAAGTCAATCCAGTGATGTAATATAACAGCTTGACTATTAAACTCTGTATGGAAAACGTAAGGTAAAAAAATCTTCATGACCCTGGATTAGATAATGGGTTGTTAGCAATGACACCAAAAACACAAGCAACAAAAGGAGATACAGATAAATTGGACTTCGTCAAAGTTTAAAATTCTCCTGCTTCAAAGAACTCCATCAACAAAATGAGGGGAGAAAATATTTGTATCCAGAATATGGAGAGGGCACTTACACCTTAAACATAAAAAGATAAATAATCCAATTTTTAAATGGGGGCCAAAGAATCTGCATGAATATTTTGCTAAATAAATTATACATACTGTGACCAAGAGGCACATGAAAAGAGTCTCCAAATCACTAGCCATCAGAGGAATGAAAATCAAAACCACAATGAGATATCGCACACTGATTAGGATAACTGTAATGAAAAAGAGAACATTAACAAGAATTGCAAAGGATATGGAGACCCTGATGCAGTAATCTCTCACCTATGGTGGGAGTTCCGTTCCAGAGACCCCCCCGCGAAAGGTGAAAATTTGCGAAACAGCAGTGTTATAATTTCTTTTATTATTTATATATTTTTTAAGGCTTTACAAACCCTTCCTACTCTCCTATAAACCCTTCTCACACTCTTTTTAATCTTTCCCACACTCTTATAAACACTTCCTATACTCTTAAACCTATGTAATTTTAACAACGTATAAAAGTCTATGTGGGTGCTCACTAGTGAAATATACATGTACTGCAAAATCCCGCCATAGAGCGAAAATTCCGTGATGCAGAATTAGATTCTTTTAAAAAATAAAAACCGCCATACAGTGGAGCCGTGGTAAGTGAACCGCGATATAGCGAGGGATGACTGTGGATCATTTTGGAAGAAAGTTCGGCAACTCCTTAAAAAGCTAAACACTGAGCTATCCATACAACCCAGTAATTCTATTCCCTGTATATATTTTAAAAAACTGAAGACGTGTTCATGTAGGAGCGCGTACACAAATGTTCACAGCAGCATTCCCTGTTAAGAGCAGAAAGTAGAAACAACCCAAGTATCCATGGGCTAATGAATGGAAAATGTGGTATATCCACACAACAGAATGTTATTCACAAAATGATGACATACTGAAGCATGTTACAGCATGGATGACCCTTGAAAATACTCTGCTAAGTGAAAGAAGGCCCAGTTACCAAAGGCCACATATTGCATGATTTTGTTGGTGGGAAATGTCTATAACAGGTGAGTGTTTGCAGACTGGGAGGAGGTTAGTGATCGCCTAGGACTGGGCGTAGGGGTGGAGGGAAAACGAGGAATAGCTGCTAACAGTGACGGAAATGCTCTAAAATGAATTGTGTTGAGGGCCACACAACCCTGACTGTACAAAAACACACTGAACTGTGTGCTTTGGATAGGAAAATTGTATGATTTGTGAGTTCTATCTTGAAAATGCTCTTGAAAGTTTAAAAGCAAAAAAAAAAAAAACAACAACAAATAAGTTGTTCTGGATTCATAAAGTTCTGGCAGTGGGTGCTGGGCAGCGGGGCGTGAAGCCTCCATTGTGCTTGCTCCTTCCTGACCTTCTCTCAATCTTCCCAGCATTTGGTTCATCTTTCACAGAATTCCTTTCTCGGTCCTGGTCCTCCCATCTCCTCCTTACCCCACATAATCACTGCAGGTAGCCTCACCGACTGCTTGCCTCCACTCTCATGGAGATGCCTTCAGTATGGGGAGCACTCCCCTTACCTCCTGGGTGCCAAACCCATATCCTTCTCCCCTGACCATGACAATGACAATGACAATGATGATGACAGCTAGAGCACTTATTGAGCACTTATTATATGTCTGGTGCTTTGTATATATCATTTTATTGGATTCTTCCCTGATGAAGCCAACACCATTATTTTTTCTATTTCGCAGGTAAGGAAACTGAAGCTCAAAGAAGGGAAGTCTCTTACCTAAAGACATACAGCTGGGGACATGGTAGAGCTGGGATTCAAATTCCAGCAGTCTAGCTTTAGTGCTCAAACCTTTAAGCACCACGCTAGGTCCTCAAACCCAAGTCAACTCAACTCATGCCCACCCACCGCTTCTCTCCTTCCTCCATCCACGCCTCATCCAGCCACTGCCTGGCACAACTCCCACTCCTCGATGCTCATATTGAATGTCCCCCTGCACTCCTCTGTCTCCTCACTCCGACAGCCCAGTAGAGCCCATGTCTGGACACTTATGAGGCTGAAACAGCCTCTAAGTGCCCCAGGTCCTGGTTCATTGCTTCCTGGGCTCATGGGGCAGGTGACTCAGGCCCCCCATTGGTACCCAGTTCTGTAAATGAGACAGCATTTTGAAACTAGGTGACTCAGGACTAGATGAGTAAGGCAGACATTCAGCCCAATAGACAGAACAATGCTGTCAGCGTGCATGGCCTGCGGGCTGCAGACGCTTTGAGCCTTCCACAGCACCTATCTGAGTGCACACATTCAGGAATTAGTGTTCCAAGGACAAGTCCTGTTCCTGCCCCTGGGCTCTAGGGATGTCCTAGGAGTGCCCCCCAGTCCCAGCTGTGGGGAGGAGCCCCCAGCCTGCCTGCCTACTGGTGGGATTAGGTATTTCTGTGCCAACCGCAGCTCTTCCCCAGGGCTCTGTGATCTAATTTCTCTTTTCCTACCTTAGAAATAGCTCATCTCAAGTTTACCCATAAGCCTGAGGGCAGAGGGCCTCCCACCCCCAGGAGGAAGCTCTCATGTTTTAGGAATTTCTGAAGACACAAGTCAGCCTCCTAGTGATATTGAAATCATTTGTTTTTCTTGAATGACAAGGAAGGAAGGAGAGAGAAAGGCAGGGAGGGAGGGAGGGAGGGAGAAAGATTCAGGTGCCCCTGATTCACTAAGTGCCCTTGAATTTGCCCACTGGGATTACTCTTGCTTGTCTTCCAGTCAGGGTGTGACCTTGGGGAAGTCACAAGGTGTGTCTGGGCTTCCTTTCGCCAGCAGTCAGTGAACGGATAATGAAATTAGACTGCTGGTTGTGCAGTAATGCCAGGCATGGCCCCTTGCACAGTCTTGTCACTTTGGGGGCTGGCTCAGGTGGATCTGTCTCCATAGCTCACCTCCCTTCCCCCGCTCATCAGCGCTGCGTGGCCCCTGCCTTACAGCTGGGCTGCACTGCATGATGCAGGATGCAAAGGGTATTAGGCAGATGCAACATGAGAGCACCCGCTAGAGAATGAATGGGGCCCCTGTGGGCGAGTACACACCCCTCATGGCACTGGAGGCTTCTGGGAAACTTGACAGGAACTTCCCACGGCCTAGTCAGTGTACATTCAGATCTCCCTTCATCACACACACACACACACACACACACACACACACACACACACACACACACACACACCCACCGAGTTTCCACACATGCTCAACTGTATTGACTGGTGGTCTCACTGCTTTTGTGCTCCCACTGAGTCCCAGAAAGCCAGAGGGCAGACTGCAGCCCCTTGAACGTGGTCCGGGCACAGGAAATTAGGGTACTCTTGCCGTTTTGTGAGTGTGGAAACTTTCTAAGCAGTGGAGGGATTCTTCTAGAGAGGCATCTCAGAAGCATTGCCCAGTCTTCTGCCAGCTCACTGATCCACCTGCACACACTCCCAGCTTATGGCAGGTCCTGTCCCAGGCAGTGGCCCCCAAGCCAGCACTCTCCAACTTTGTCTCTCCCTGGAACTGGCCCTGCAGGTGTTCTGAATTTCTGGCCACTAGAAGGCTCTATTTTCTTCATGGGAATAGGGAATGAAGCAAACTTAGTGACCTCACAGGGATGGTCCCCCATCTTTCAGCCCCCAGGACAAGTGGCCTGCAGACAGGAAGATAAAGCACCTCTGCTTATTCAGCAGGGAAACCTAGGCAAGAAAAGGAGGCAGGATCTCAAGGCCTGGTCCCTAATGCGCAACCTCCACATCCAGCCCTTGGGGTTACCTCCTGGGCCTCCCAGAGACCCTGCTTACCAGAATATCCAGACCTCCTGCCTAGGCCTCTGCATCTTCCTCTCCACACCACAGTCCCAAGCTACATGCTCCTGCACCCTTCCCTGCCCATCGTGAAGCCCTGCCCTGCCCCACCTGAGTACAGGCTCTTCTTTGAATCTGCCAGCCACCACCAGGTCCTAGCTTGTGTGGTCTCTGACCTGGGCATTGCAAGAACCTCCTGGATGGACTTCTTTCACCACACTTGCCTTGATAAGGTCTGCTCTGCACAGCAGCTAGGGAGATCTTTTGAAAACATAAATCAGGTCACATCACACTCTGACAAAGACCTCCTGGTGCACCACTGCATGCAGAACAGTATGACATGACCTCTGCCCCTTGACCTCTGGCAGTCACCTGATTTTGACCCACTAGGTTTCTTTCCGTTTCTCCACAGACCCAACTCTACTGCCCCAGGGCCCTTACACAAGCTGTTTCCTCTCTAGGCTGCTCCACACATCACCACCCTTGCCCACACCCACAGCCCCTCCATCTTCACTTCTTTACTTAGTGATCAGCTGGACTTTCCCCTCCTAAATGCGGTTTCTAACCACCTCATCTAAAGTCAGCCTGCCTGCTGCAGCCTATAAGGGCATTTGTCATTACTAGCTGTTCATATCACTGGACAAGGAGCCCTGTGAGGAGTGGGACCACACCTACATTTTGGTCATCACATCCTCCATCTCTACCACAGTACCAGCAGCTTATGACATTCACTGAAGCTGGAAATGTAGAGGTCCCTCTATGGACCCAAGGACACTCAAAAGATGAAGTAACAATGTGGGAAAAGTCAGAGCAAAGCCTGTGCCCCCACTGCTCTCAGTCCTGAGAGCTAATATGGTTGAGTGTTTGCTGAGAGCTGCCCACCATATGCCAATTGTCCTGTTCAATCCCACACTCTCCTTGTAAAAGAGGACATTAGCCCACTTTACTGATGGGGAAAATGAGGAATCTCTGTGGGTCTGAGAGGAGGAGAATGGCCCAGGCTGGCCAGGGAGTCAGAATGACCCCTTGAGAGCCTTGGGGACCCCAAAGTGACTGAGAGTCAGGGACCCCCACGAAGCTCAAAGAGAGTTGTCACTGCAGCCCATGATGGAGACCATGGCTGCAAACCTGCCAGGCATCCCTCAAAGGGCCTGCGTTTCCTTCCCAAAGTGTCCAGGGCAGAGAAGTCTGGACCCACTAAAGTTCCTCCCCAAAGTCCATCCTGCTGAAGGTGTCTCCAGGAAGAATCTAGAGAGACACTCAAAGTGGCCCCTTCGCAGCGTCTGCTTCACCTGGGAGCTCATCAGAATATAAACTCTCTGGCTGACCTAGACCCAACACCAGAGTCTGCTTTCCCAAACCCTGGGGCCCCTGCATCATGGTCAAAGTTGAGGTTCCCCTCCCTGGCTCTCCAGAAGACCGCACGGCTCCTCGCCACCAGCAGACCATTCTTAATGGTGGATATATGTGCCCATTGACAACACCGCTGACACAGACGATCGGCACAGATTCTCTACAAAGGAGAAAATTCAGAAAGAGCCTAAATATGCAACAATAGACCCGGGTCCTAAAATAAGAGACAGCCATCCAAGTGCTCTTCTGACAGAGCGTGTGATGACATGGGGAAGAGTACATAATGTAATATTAATGGAAAAGCCCCGCTTACCCACCCCCACATGCAGTACAGCCCAAGTGTGTGCAACTTTGCCAACGCATTAATGGGGAAGCCTTTGATTACTGGGATGATGTTGATTTTTTTTAATTTATGTTTCCTTTTACTTTTCTGTGGTTTCCTAAGTCAGTGGATATGCCTTACAATAATGATAATGAACCACCAGTAAATTATATTCTCATTTAAGAAAGAAAATATGATTATTCCTTGAAGAGGCATTCTTCCACTCAAAGGCCTGACAAATCAGCCTTGGGGACAGTGCCTGGGAAAGGCCCCAAGGAGGGCATGGGGGGTGGGGCTGTGGAGGCGGGGTGAGAGGTATGGCAGGTTAGACACCTCTAGGTGTCTTCTGGGCCTTCTGGAGCTCCATGTGAGGTGAGACAAGGCGGGAGCACCAAAGGCCAAGGTCCAGGGCCCAGAGTCTCTGAGTCCTGAAGACTGTACTCAGTGAAGGCTGGTCAGCTGTTCTCTCAGGAGCCCCAGCCTCAGGCAGACCTGACTTCAACAGTCACAACGTCCTCCTTCTCTGGGGAGGTTCCTTGGGGAATCCACTCTCTCAGGGGCCGCCTTTGGCATGTCCGGGTGTAGTTGCGACATCTGCCTCCATATTCTGCTCCAGGTGAGGCCTGGCATCCGAAGAGCCAATCACACACCCCTGCTCACTCACAGATGGCTCCTGTAGGGAAGGCCAAAGCAAGGCAAGTCCTTGAGCCTCTCTCTGCCCCTGGAGATGGGGCAAGGTCAGTGGTGCTAGAAGACTATGTCTGCTGGAAACAGGGCTGCCCGTAGGGCAAGGTCACTCTTACTGGGTTGTTATTTTAGAATTTGTAATTTTGGTAAACTATGGAAAAAAATTAAGTTCATCATCTTGCTGTTTTTAAATACGCAGTTCCATGTTTTTTGTTTTTTAAAGGAAAGGTACAGACAGACATGAACGTGAGTGAGCAGGCAGGCAGGAAGGAAGAGAGAGAAGAAAGAAGCTATTCAATGATTTCTTTAAATTTGTTGTTCTTTTTGGCTGCTCCTTCCCACTGACCCCACACCCTGAGATGCAAACCCTGGTCCTTGGGATGTATGTGGACTGTGCTCTGCCAGAGGTGGTAGACCTAACTGCTACTCTACCAGAGTATGTCCAGTTCCAGGGTTTTAATGACCTTTTTCTGAAGTCATTACCATCATCCATCTACAGAAATCTTTTCATCTTCCCCAACTGAAACTCTGTGTGATAGACACAAGCCCTCATACTCTCTGCCCTTGACAACCACTGTTCTGCTTGCTCTCTCAATCTGACTGCTGTAGGTACCTCATTTCAGTGTAATCATCCAGTACTTAACCTTTTGTGACAGGTTTAATTCACTGAGTGTACTGTCCTCAATTCTCATCTGTGCTGTCGATGTGTCAGAATTTCCTTCCAAGCCAGAATAATATTCTACGATATGTATAGACCACACACTGTTTATCAACGCATCTGTTGATGGACACGTGGGTTGCTTCCACTTTTTGATTGTGAATTCTGCCATGAACATGGGTGTGCAGATAGCTTTTCACAGATCTGCTTTCAATTCTTTTAGTTCTATACCCAAAAGTGGGACTGCTGGATCCTATGGCAAGTCTATTCTCCATTATTTGGAGGAAACTCCATGCTTTTTTCCACAGCGCCATCTTGATCCACACCAACACAGCACAGTATTCCAGTGTCTCTGCATCTTTGCTTGTTTTCTGGAGTTTTTGATAGTAGCCCTCCTGATGGCTATGAGATGGTGTTCTGGGTTTAATGATAACCTGCTTTCCGTTTTTTATTTCATCCCATCTGGCTGTTTGAGGGCCCTGGCGAGTCATAACGTGCCGCCCATTTCCCCAGGACCTTCAATTCTAAGCATCGAGGAGGAGAGCCGCACTCACAGTAAAATCATTGTTCAGTTGACTATGATTGTCTTATAGGATTCCCATGTCCATCTCTGTACCCATCAGCACTGAGGGTCCTGGAGATGTGATGGCCTCCCAGGAGGAGGGTGGAGGGGGATTGACAGTAACCTCTGGGACATTTACCCAGCCAAGTGAGGTTGGTAAACAATTCTGTAAAGGGTCAGACTCACTATTTTAGTCTTTGTAGCCCACAGGAGTCTCTGCTGTAACTAATGTACAAATGAATGAGATAACTATGTTTCAATAAAACTTTATAGACTATTCCATTTGAATTCCATCTAATTTTCATATCACGCAATAATAGTCTTCTTCTGATGTGTTTTCATCTAAAATATGAAAATAACTCTTAGCTTACAGATTTAACCCACTAGCAGTAGTTTACCAAATCATGTTCTGGAACTGGCAGAGGCATAGTCAGGGCACAGGACCCTGTTCAGCTCACAGGACTTGGTGTTCCTAGAGCTTTCTTCAGCCTAATCTCCTCAGTGGGGCCAGGTATCCCGGATGACCAGCTTCCATGATGGCACATTAGCCATGAGCTGCATGGGTGTTGGCCCTCATGTCAGTTATTGCTCACCAGTGTACCCCCGGGTCTGTGGCCCCTGTCAATGTCAGTGAAGAGTCAGTCCATAGACACCTGCTGAAAGAGAC
The DNA here is from genome assembly GCA_004363575.1 of Solenodon paradoxus. NCBI lineage: Eukaryota > Metazoa > Chordata > Mammalia > Eulipotyphla > Solenodontidae > Solenodon > Solenodon paradoxus. The sequence continues at coordinate 15,460 of RJWH01007261.1, read as the reverse complement.
CATGTGAGACTACAGCTGGGGAAGAAGAGAACATGAACTCTGGGGCAAATGGTGCTGGATCGGCTTACCCACTCTCCTAAGACAGCTCTGGAGCCCATCTCAGCTTCAGTGTGGAAGGAGGCTCGTGGTCATACTGGTGACCCTGAGAGGCTAGCCTGGACTCACTAATAAGCCCTGAGGTGAGCGGGAACCTGAGTTTTTATTCTGGCTTCTCCCTGTCATCACGCTCAACGTTGGGCGTGTTATTTATACTGTCAGCACTTCAGTTTCTTCATGTGAGGAACAGAAATGATAGCATCCCCTGGAGCTGCGGTACTTAGCTGGGTTAAAAGTCCTCAAGGGTTTAGAAGAGTTCTGGGCACATCCGGAGCACTCAATCAGTGGCAGCTATTCTCATTATCTCATTTAATCAATATAACAAGCTTACAGGTAAATACTAATATTATTCCACTGTACGATAAGGGAAATGAGGTCTAGAAGGGTTAAGTAATCAGTCCTAGGACACACAGCTGAGACAGGGTGGAGCTGGCGTCTAGAAAAACCACACCACAATTTTCCAGTAGGCCCTTAGCTCTTAGCTCTTGGCCTATGTGTCCTCTTGGGAAACCGCAGAAGCGGAGAGTCCTGGACCAGGGTGAACCCAACAAGAAGGTACCTGGGGCTGTCCTGTCAAGACCTGCCTCTTCTAGAAAGCCTTCTATCTGGAGGGTTCTAGGCCTCCAGAACCATGTGCCAGCTCATGTATTCCAGTGTCAGGTGAGGGTCACATCAGGGTTCAGATACTGGGGAAGACACTGCGGCCACCAAGATGAGCTCCACTAGCTGTGAGTCCTAAGACAAGTCACTGCCCCTCTCTGCACCTCGGCTCTTCTGCTACAGGCTGAGAGTTCAGATCGCGTTCTCTACGGTTCTAGGATCCACCAGCCTCTCACACTTTCAGGACCCTTCAAAAACATGTCTTCCACTTCCACCATCAAAACCACTAAACTCCAAAGGCCTCCCTTCCACGACTCACAAAAGATAGAACAGGAGCTTTCTTCTGTCACTTTTACTCAGAAGTGTGTCCCCCTCACATGGAAACCACCTGCATTTCCACACCAAACAAGCACACCTCTGACAGGCATACCAGCCAGCTCCCCCTGTCTGCTCCAGATGGGCAGGAGGTTGGGCCCATGCCAGCCTAGCACTCAGAAGAAAAACATTGTGTGAAGCCAGCATTCTGCTCTATCACTGAGGCTAGAGGCATGGCGCCCTGGCCACCAAGGGCTGAGGCCTGCAGGACACCTGGGTCCCTGCCTGGGCTGAAATTGACCTGAAGCTGGCTCAGAGGAGAACCTGCCCTCTGAAAATACCCCAGACCTCTAGGGACCCTGCCAGGAGAGCCATGGGGGCTGCAGGTAGCTGCCCTCAGAGAGACAGGTTTCCATGTAGGGAAGCGACTCCATGCCTGACACATAGTAGGAGCTTGATGAATACTGAAGAAGTGAATGAATGAACAATCACATTCCATCAATTTCCAAGGAGAAAACCACAGACTGAGATCACGCCATCGGGTGGCAGGGCCTGGATAAGACAATCCATTAGGAAGTATTTATTGAGTACCTGTTGGGTGCCAGGTACTGTCCCTGGAACTGGGGACAGAGCACTCACAAGGCTCAGGGAACCTCGGGAAGTTTGCAGTATGCCTCCCCACTCCAGATCCCTCACACCACAATCCATAGTGGCTCTGCTACCTGGGGTCTTGCTCCGTTCTCCAGGGAAGACAGCGTGCAGTCCTGGGTGGCGGGCAGGCCTATGGAGCTGAGTCGGGATGTGTGTACTTTCCACTCCCTCCCAGCACAGTTGGAGCATTAATTATTAATGCAGAAATAATTGACACTCATTAGCGTGCCAGTCATCCACGGGGAAGCAGGGCCGCATTAACCAATTCCTCTCTCGGTGATTGATTAATTAAAGCTGAGCTTTTATGAGACACCCTCGGGTGGCAAACCTCACTCTCCTGGGAGTGGAAACAAGGGCAGGAAAGGATGCCTTCATCAGGGAGTCCCAGGCACTATCTGGGAAGCCAACAGGGACTTCACTGGAGTCTGCCACCCGGTCAGGCTGGCATTGCTTTGCCTGCGGCAATGGCAACAGCTCATGTCCAAGGCTGAACTAACTTCACTATGAAGTCTGAACACTTGGGGCAAATTAGAGGCTTTAGAAAATGCTATTGCATGAATCACCTGTGCGGCATGGAGTGCTCTTAAAAGGGAGAAAAATAACAAAGGTGTGGTCAGGAGTGCCAGCCTGACCCAGAGCATGCGCTTCTGGGCTTAGTCAGAGTGCAGCCCCTCCCTGGGTCGCTGGCTCTCTCAGGCTCAGTTTCTTCACCAGGGAAATGGCTGGGCGGGCTCAGACTTCTCGCCCTGGGACAGGTTCCTTCATTAATTGAACATGTGTGTATTCAGCATGGGTCCTGCCCCAGCCTCAGCACAGTGGGATGATGAACGCAGACCCCAACTTCCTAGAGTCCAGGTTTGTGGCTTCATGGGGCAGCAGGTGCACACAGAGTCAGTGATCATACAGGTGACCATGGGGAGCCAGGATCCCTGAAGGCTGATTTGTCATTAGGCTATTAAAGAGGATGGAGAGGGTATTCTAGGTAAGGAAGGGCATTTGTGGGGCACAGAGGTGACAGCAGTGACTGTGGATGGGAACTGAAGTCCGGGGATGCAGGGCTTTCTGTGAGAGGGGTGCAGCCACACCTGGGACCCTGGGGAGCCCAGTGGCCAATCAGACTTCTTCCCAGGGCCATGGGGCTGGCAATGAGTTATTCAGGGGCGTCACAGGGTCCACCAAGTTTCACTTAAGACATTACCCAGGATGGGCAGGAGACCTCCGTGTCATGTTTTAGAACAGATCTTCTGTGATGCCCCCAAGTGCAGTTCAGGTCTGCGGCTGCCACCACCAAATAGGTGGAGGGAACAGCCTTCCACTCCATGGCAGGGCCTAGGGCAGACCTAGGCTACACCAGCCCCATGCTGGCTCCCATGGCCAGACACTCGCCAAAGGCAGGACTTACCTAAACGAGTCTGATGCCTCACACCTGCCAGGGGTCAGGCACCCAAAGGCGGTTTCTGCAATGTCAGAATAGCAGGAAACGGTTCTAGGACTGGGCTCAGCCAAGGCCACTTAGACCTGCCATGCTGAGAGGGTCACTGAACCCCGTCTCGGGAGAGATGAGGAGTCCCCCACCCCACCACTGGGAAGTGAGGAAGCTGCCTCAGAGTGAGCATGGAGACCTCACCTGCCCCAGGGGCTCTGTGACCCAGAGATGAAACGTCATGGAGAAAAGAACAGCGACTTAACTCTCTTAGAGGGTTCCTGTGAGAAGTGAGATGTCCCCTGCAGCCTTAGCATACAGCTAGACAAACCTCAAAAAAGTGTCCCTGAGACCCTGCCTCAGTGATAAATGAGAGGCTTCCCCACTGGCCTAGAAAGTAGACCGTGGGCTCAGAGGCACAGGGTTCTTCCTGAGGTCCCAGCGTTCCCTGGGAGGTGGTGATGTCCCCCCGAACATTTCTCTCTCTCTCTCTCTCTCTCTCTCTCTCTCTCTCTCTCTCTCTCTCTCTCTCTCTCTCTCTGTCTCCCCACCGCCCCCCTCATGCTCTAAGGAGTCTCTTCCCCACCTGGAGACCATGGAGCACCACCTGAAGGCCCGACAGTAATGGGGGATGGCGGCTGGTGTGGCAAACCCAGCCCCTCAACCCCAGTCCAGACAAGGACCTGGATTAGTACCAGGAACCCACATACCCCCATGTTGATCCCTAGGTATGAGAGGAACTGGGCAGGACAGGCACTGGGAGCAGAAGTGGGGTGCAAGATCCAGAGGGCATAATAGAGCCCACCTGGAGCAGGAGGTGCAGCAGTGCAGACAGGGACTTTTAACTGCAAACAGTTGTGTGAGCTGACCCGGTCCTACCCTCCCACCAGCACCCCATCTGCTTCTGCATCGCCTCAAACCAGTGTCTAGCGAGTTTCCCAGCCTCCTCTGAAGACTCAGATGCTGCCGCCCAGCCCACAGCCCTCCCCCAGAGGACAGAAAGGGGAAAAGATAGAAGTAAAGGACAGTCTGCAATGTTCTTTCTCTCCTTCTCCTTCCCAGCCCCACCCCCATGCCTGATGGCCCAAGCACGTGTCTTTAAAATCCCCGGCCCCTAGGACTCACCGGTCCCCAGGATCTCTTGAGCACCTTGAAGGGAGAGGAAGCCTCTGAAAGGCCACAGTCAAGATTCTGCCCCTTGAATTGCTAGGAGGCCTTTGGCAAGACCCTTAACTTCCCTGGGCCTGAACTTCCTCCTCAGTAAAATGGGCACACCTCACCCGCCCAACAGGAAGATCGTAAAGATGGACCAGACTGTGTTGTGAAACCCTGTATCCGACGGCAGGAAGTTCTCAGTAAGTGTCAGCTAACATCATCATCATCCTCATGCCACTCTGAATATTCATGGAACAAATAACTGAGAAGGAAAGAGATGTGCCCCAGGGAAGCCTCTTGGAGGAGCGCTCTGTTGGGGCACCCAGCACCATTCCTGATACAGAGAAACTGGCTGGAAAACAGCATCGGTGAACCCAGACACAAACCCAGCCCATTCTAACCAAGCACCTTCGTGCTGATGACAACCCCCAAAACCCTAGGTTCCCTGTCTAGCATTGTTACTGGCCCCATTTTACAGATGAGGACCCTGAGTTTAGGCCAGGCTGGGACGGCAAAACCAGGCGGCTGACTCGAGCCCACACTCCCAGTGCCTTGTCTCCATAAAGACCATCCAGGCCACCTCCTCCAAAGCAGGGGTCTAGAACAAGACGCCAGCTTCCTAATCCTGCCCTGCTTTGCTCCACAGTTGCTTTCCCAGGCGCAGGAGCCAGCCCACCCAACTCGCCATGGAGGGCGTAGGGAAGGTGGCTGAATGGCTGTCCCCACAGCAGAAAGAAGGGCTCAGTGCACAGGTGCCATCGATACGTCACAGGCAACTACAGATGGAGAAGCTAGCCTCTCCTCTCTTCCAGGAAAGCCTCCTAAAGCTACATCTCCCCTGTCTCCCCATCTCCCCATCTGGGCAGAACCTAGTGGCTCTGAATGACTTTGGAAACAGTACCAGGGGGAAAATCCGATTTCTGCTACTATGCACTGTAGAACCTTTAGTGAATAGCTTCCTCATTTTCTCACCAATAAAAATGGGGATAATGATAGGTATTCCCCCTCCATCCCCAGGTGTTGTGGGGACTAAACCAGGATGCATGATCCCCCGCACACAACAGGATGCACCCAGGAAATGTGTGCTGATTGACTGAATGACTGACCCATGACACCATGCAGCTTTTAGAGAGTTCTGACTTAGGGGCCACAGGGGCACCATGATGATGCCCTGGCACAGAGAGGCCAGAGCAGGCCAGCGGGGACTGTGAAACCACACTGAGGACAACGATCCAGGCCACAGAAATGGTGCCCACAAGCCCCCAGCCTGCTCTGCCCAGCCCCTCCCCAGCATGCGGGTGACTGTAGAGGCTAATGGCCAGGGGGTCACCAGCAATAGTGCAAATTAAAAATCTAACCCTCTCACAAAGTGCATAACTGGCCAGGCTCATCATGTCAAAGTGAAAATGGAAAGTAATACACTGCCAAGCCAGGAACCACACTCCACAATCACAGTCTCAGACCCACACAACCCAACTGCACATACACACTCACCCACGCAACCTGAGACAGTCAACCGCATGCCCCAAACTTACACACAGCCAGTCACAGTCACACACCCCACACGGCTCACCTACAGCCACACCTACAGGCACAAAGCCGCATGTCACTCAAACTCACCCACAATTCCCGTGCACTCCCACTAACAGCCATCCCCATAGCCAAGCACACAACGACTGCTCGCCCACAGCCCCTGTGAGTGCAGGGACCCCCCAGAGTCCGCCACACACACCCCCACTCATGTCTCATACCTCACATGCAGCAGGCCCAACTCCTCTTGCAAAGCCCACAGATAATTTGTCATTTGCTCAAAACATCCCATTGAAACCTAGGAATGGGCTGGGGCTGCTCCCAGAGCCTGCACCCACAGGAAGGGTGTTTTGTTTCTGCTTCTTTGCCTGCAAAGGCGCACTTTCTTCAGCCCACAGCAGTGTCCGTGGCTTGGCGGCAGCCGCTGGCTTCCCTTCCCCCGCTCCTTTCCCTGTGTCTGCCCTCACAGGAGGCCCAGGACCCACAGGGTTCTCCAAGCGGGTTGTTGGCCAGCCCCTTGGTAGTGCGGCATGAGCTCCACAGGGCCTGGCAGAGGGAGCACAGCCCAGTACTGGGCCAGCCTGCATTCAGGTGGGTAGTACAGAGGACAGCACAGAGCTGCCTGAGTCCCTCCCCTAGGCTCTCACCTGGAGCTGTGGCAGGGACCTAAGCACAAGGTCTGACACAGGGTAGGCCCTCCTAAATGTCACTCCACTGCAGGCTGGGTGGCAGGCTCCCATTGTGTGTTCCATTCCCAGAGAGGGCTGGGGCAGAGAAAGGAGTACGGGCTTCAGCTATCTGGACCCTCAGTCACCTCTGGGAAGTGGGGTAGCTGAGAGGGGAGGAAGGTGTGGCTCTGTCTGCACCACAGTCCTCCACCTGCCTGAGCTTGAACTCCACGGAGTCACTGGGGACCCAGGGCAGCACAGGGCTCATGAACTTCACGGGCTGTGGTTGAAACATTTGAGGTGAGTGGGGTGGCAGCTTCTGGCTCTGGCTGACCCACAGGACCCACTGGTCCTATAGAGACTAACAGCCTGGTGGCCTGAAGCAAAAAGGGATGGCTAGAGGGAAGGAGGGAAGGGGCCTTAAAGTAGAGCAGGAAGGGTTTGGGTGGAAGCATTGCGCCTGGAGGCAGCATGGGTGCCTACGGCTGGGCCTGCAGTGTTGGTGCCAGGGGCCTCTCCAGGGAGAGGTGGGGTCCTCGGGTCAGACCCCCATGGAGGACAAGTAGAGAGAACAGAAAAAGAACAATGGGCAGAAAAGGAATAGGGAGCTGTGGCCACAGTGACACAGGAAGATCATTGCACGGTCCTGCTGGAGGGAGAACACCCAGCCCCAGGACATAGGACACATGTCTGTTCTCAGAATACCTCTCAGAAATAGTCACTGTCACCCACCCACACCCCAGGGGGACCAGGCCCCACAGGGACAGCAGGGGCAGCAGAACCTCACCCAGGGACCATGTCTGTGACCCTCTGGCCTCATGACATGAGAATCCCAGGCCCTTCCTGGGGCTACTTCAGAACCCGTGGACCACCCTGTGAAGCCGAGCCCCAGGAGCCACCCAAGAAGCACTCAATATCCAAATAGCAGAGAAATCCTGATAACTCCTTACGGCCCCTCCTGAGGCTGCTGGCAAAATCCCTCCGTCAGAGGTGAGGCAGAGATTGGGTTGAAGGCCCAGAGCAACTGAAAACTGGGCCTGGCCCACCTCAGAGTAGGGGCAGATGGATCCTGATCAAAATGCCCAGGCCAGATCTAACTATGAAATTTTCTTCTTTGCCCCCACTGATTTTGTCCTGTCTCAAGACTGCAGATTGACAAAATCACCCTCAGGACAGCAACCTGACAGAGCAGTAGCTCTCTTGGATAGGCAAAGAATGGAGGAAGACAGAGACCAGAGGCCACCTCCTATCACCAGCTAGCCATGTGAAGTGAGATAAGCCCCTCTGGCTGTCCGGGGTCTCCCTCAGTTTTCCCTTTGTTACCTTTCTAGGGTTAGAGAATCCTACAGGAATTTCACCTGCTCAAATTTTCTGAGCTTTTCTGAGAAGACCTCATATGACCCCCAACCCCAGGAGCAGCCCCGCTCACCCTGCAGGGCCTCAGATGAAGGCCATGCCTTAGGGCTACAGTCCTTCCTCCCAGGGAGCCAGGGGGACCTGGGCTCAAATACCCAGGGTATTCCTGGCTGTGTGACCTCAGAGAAGCCCTGAACCTCTCTGGGCCTCATTTTCCAAACTCTAGAGAATGATGAAAAACTATTTCCCACAAAGGTGTGGTATCAGGAGTACATAGGAACTAGCGGCCATCTCAAGTCACAGCTGCAGCGGGACAATCCTTACTGCCACCCCTACATACACCTTCTATCGGTGAGATCCCCACAGGAAAGGACAGTTAGCACCTCTGACCTTGCTTCTGCTTATCCATTGAACCTAAGATATTAAGCCTCTTCTGGGTAACAGTCATCTTTCCAGTAAATGAAGGTGGGCATGGAGTCAGGTGGGCTTCAGCCTCCCCACTGCACATTTCCTTCTAGGAAAGAGGACTTAACTGGCACTTTCAAATGGTAATAGATGCAGCCTTGGTGAAACATAATTAATCTTGGGACTAGAAGGGTAAACAAATGTGTAATTCATGAATTTGCTAATTGTCCTTCATTTTGATCTTCTGCCATTTTTCCTAGACTCCCTGACATCCCGTGCTCATGGCAAGGACTCAGAGTGACAGGAGCGAGCCACCGAGGCAACTGGCATCAAAGCTGGACACCTGGCCTCGCCCTCCCCCACAGCCACCACCTCTAGCCCAGACCCTACTGCCTCAGACATCACACAAGGCAAGAAGCCCGTAGCACTCAATCTTTTATTTTCTTAAACTGTACACAAATGTAAAATACTTTAAGAGCAAGTCTATGGGAAAATTGTTTGGTTTTAAATTATTACGAAACAGAACCTAAGGGGAGCTTTATTAAATAAACATAAAGATGGGGATTTAAGGATACACACCTGCATTCTCCCATAGTCATTTTTACTCTACCTTCTGGGTGTGTAAGGATAGAAAAGACACATCGAACTGAATAAACAAAATCCATTTATACCCTGAAACATTGGCAGGCCAGTCAAGGGATTGTTCAGACGTCTACCTCATGTAAGATGGCCTCACCATCTAATAAAAATTAAAACTGATCTGTTGGCCTCTTTGGTTCCAAAATTATGTATAATACATTTAACTGTATTTTTTTGCTGCTATAAAAATAACTTCTTTTTTCAAATGGCAGTTTCTGACTAATCATGCAACTAAATCAGTGCAAACATTAAAAGCAATCATTCGCTTAAAAAAGAAGCAAAGGATTTCATTTCAAGTATAAAAAATATAAAAAGAGTCGTACGAGTCCAGTTTCATCTAGTGTGGGTCAACCCTTTAAATTGCATAGTTCACATGGCACTTGGATGTCTAGGGGTGAGCGAGTTCAGTGCTCTGCCAAGGGCCACTTCTGGACACACGCAGATGGGCAAGTGCTAATCATGTGCGTTCAGGCAGGTCTACAAGTGCTAGGAGGGGTCGGCGCACAGGCTGGCGGGTGGGGTCACATCCGTGACCGGCCCTGCTGGCCGGATCCACCTGGGCAACTGCTACACAACAGCTGAAAGCCTTCCCCATCTTTCCAAGACCAATCTAAGCCACTCCCCTCCCTCGTCCCCTGAGGGACACCTAGCCCCCAACACCCCCCCCCCAATTTCCTGAAAGTCTCCACACCACTGTCACCTCCTCTGGGCTCAGCCCCTTACCATAGGGTCATTTCCATCCCTCCCAATCAATCTTAGAGGAATATCCCAGTGAAGGGCACAGATTGTAATGTTTTTTCTCTTCCCATTTAGAACAATTCAGGTTTTTAACTTAAAGGTCATTCCTGGTAGAAAAGTTCAATTATACAACTGGAATGAATGACCTATCAACTGCTAGTGATCAGTTAAAGCATCAAATTAAGACCCTTCTTCTCTCCCTCCCTCCCTCCCTCCCTCCCCACTCCCAAAACAAACACACATCTAGGTCAAATGAGGGATTCAAGCAACAGTCAAATGGCCATTGCCATTGCTCCTGGGTCTCCAGCAGGTTGTCCTTTCTGGGCCTCTTTACCTCCAAAAAGGAGAGAAAGATGGGCTTTGCCCTGGTCCTGCAGCATAAAGGATCCTGGGCAGGGACCCTGGCTCCCAGAGGAGCCAGGAGGTGCTGAGGCGCAGCCAGCCCTGAACAGCAAAGCGGGCCGCACAGCCCTCCACCTGCCCGCAGGCTCCCACCCCCGAATCTGCTTTTTCCTCTCGGTGGCTCTGGTGGCTCTCGTGTGTGCGTGCGTGCGCGCGCGCTCTCTCTCTGTCTCTGTCTTTGTGCTTTTATGTGTGCTCGGAAGGCGCAATTCAGAGTAGCCAGGCCAGCTGGTGGGAATGGTGGCTGCTCACCCCATTCTCTCCCACTGACAGGCATTTGTAGCTAAGCTGCCATTTGTCACCGCATCCATTTGCTGGTATCCTGGAGGCTGCTGTGTGGGTGGCAGGATGCGTCTGGCTGTGCGTGTCTACATGTGCATTTTGAAGTATTTCATGTCATTTGAGGGTTCTCACTCTGGTTTCCACTGATTGCTCGATGAAGTAGAAGGAAAATATTTCAGTCCTCACCCCGGCACCTTCTGGGCAGCCCATGGGAAAACCACGCTCAACCTACTATGCACCCTGTTCCCATCGGGGCTAGGAGAAGCCCTTCGGGGACTGTCCTCACACCCAGCCGCCACAGCTCCGCCACCGTCAGGCGCAGCCGCACTCCTCCACGATCATGTTGGGTACGTCCCGCTTGACGATGTTGTATTCGTCATCGAAGTAGAGCATAGACATGGTGCTCAGCTTGGTGGGGATGCAGCAGGAGTTCACGGTGCCGGGGTTCAGGCCCCGCATGCGGTACTGGTTGACCACAGCCGTGTGGAAGGAGGAGGCAGAGCCAGGGACCCCCGCCAGGTAGGCTGGGCAGCTGCCCTCACAGTAGTTCCCATAGTAGCCGGTGGGTGCGATGATCCAGTCATTCCAACCAATGAGGCGGAAGTCGATGAAGAACTGTTGCCTGCAACAGAGGTTGGTCCGGCCATCACACTCCAAACCCCGCTTTCGAATACGGTGCCTGCTGTCACCCAGCCGTGCCTGCACCACCACAAAGGGTCGATGTGACTCCTCGCCAGGGTCCACGAACACAGGTACCACGGCCAGCTCCTGGCAGCCATCACACTGCACATCCAGATTCAGGCGCCGCTCGCCCCGCTCAAACAAGGCCTGGATGGCATCAGTGAGCGGGAAGGTGTGCCAGCCGCTGCGCTTGAGGTCCACTTTTTTCTCTACTACATTCCACCGGTCGCCATGGCCCTGCTCCTGGAAGTATACCTTGACGCGCACCTTCCGTCGATTACCCTTCTCCAGGACGTAGGGCAGTAGCTTCAGGTAAAGCCACAGGCTGGCTTGTACCACAAACAGGTTCTGGTTGCCTTCATTGGAGATGAAGAAGTACAGGCGGACCCGGGAGGAGGCGAGGCCATCTGCAGAGAAGTGGGAGAGCAGGCCAAGTTAATTCAAGGAGAACACGAGGCAACGGGAAATAGACTATGCTGCATGATGCTGGAATGCGAACTCGCCACGCAGCTGGAAGACGTTATTGACCAGAATGCCGTTCCTGGGCCCAGGGCCTCTGACTGCAACCTGGGAGAGGCAGAGAAAATTGTTTCCCATTGACAAACCCAGACCAGGTTGGAACTGGAGGGTCCAGGCCTATAAAATCCTCCCTCACCTCTCCCAGGCCAGGCCTCCCTAGAGACAGGCTGTCAGGCCTCAAAGCTCAACAGAGGAACTTGTCAGGAGGCCAAGATCTTAACAAGTTGTTATGGGTATCTGCAAAATCTGAAAAACAAAACCCGGATCGCATGAAGGACTTGGGGGTGGGTTATTTCAGTAGAGTTTGGCTTTTTTTTTTTTTTTTCTTTTGGTTAACTTAGGACATTGCAAAATCAAGCTGAGCCACCTACTGCCTCTTTCCAGTGTTTACCTAAGCATGATCTGATCCAACCCCCAGAGGAACCTCCACTGCAAACAAGCAAGCTCTGCTCAGATTTCCTACACAGGAACGTGTGCTTTGCAGGCTGCAAAGTGCAGCTCTCATTTCCGAGTAGTTCCAAGAGACAGGACATTCAGCCTTGAAACTTGAGGTCCACTCCTTTGAGGAGACCCTGGCTCCCTGTTAATGGCACATTCAAAATCTCCAAGGACAAGGGGAACTGGTTTGTTAGTTTTCTCAAAAATTCAGCTCAACCAGAAGAGGCCGTGCCAACCAACAGACAATCATCTCTCATCCTACATTTCAGTGACTCTTCTGACAATCTCTACTTTTTTCTTTTCTTTTTTTTCTTTCAGGAAGAACAAATAAGGCAGCCGTGTGGCTATAGCTAGTTTTATCAAACCTCCTACCACTGGCCCCCTCAACCCTCTCCTCAGGCCTAGCCTGGCTCCTCTAATAACACTGACATCTGACTTTGAAATGGGGGAAAGTGCAGCCTTAAAAGCTAGTCTTGGACAAGCTGCCTGTGACCTGAATTTGTTATTTATAAGTCAAAGAACTGGCTTCGTAAAACAGACCAGAAATATAACAGCCCCTGCTGTCATTTTGTGCCATGGGGACCAAAAGGCCTCCTCTATCTTCCAGAATCACATTTCTACTCTGGGCCCCAAAGCACCTTTTAATCCAAGCTCTCTAATTGCATGTTGAGCTTTCCCTGACTCGGTGGGACAGCTAAAATGGCAATGCACTTCTTTCTAAGCACAAACCAGCCCTGATTGTCTCTGCTTTTCTCCACACCCGGCCATGCAAAACTTTTCATCCCTTTTCATCCTCAGGCCGGCACCAGCAGTCTGCCTGCTGCCTAGGAAGCTGGGGGGCATTTGCAGCCTGGGGATGTTAGCTTCTCCCACCGACCACCCCCCCACCCCACCCCTCAGGTTTCCTGTCTACCCTCCTCCCTGCCTGCAGCAGGGCTTCCCCCTCTGCGACCTTCCCTGCAGTTCCCTCCGCACAAATGGTGCTGAGCTCCAGGCACAAAAGCCAGTCTTGCTCATTCAAGTCCTGAAAAGGACAGCGGAGTCTAAAGCGCTTGCAGTATTTCAGCTCCGGCACAATTTTCTCCTTCTTTTAAAGTTCGGAAGATTTTTTCTGTGTTTTTATATTTAGACAGTGATAGAGATGTGCCGTATAGGGTGGGGAGAAAATTCCAGAAAAATACTCCTACCCTTTGTTAACTACTAACTCTGAAGCTCCTGGGCGAGGGGGGTGCCGCCTCTGCCAGACAAACCGAGAGGCACAGGGCTGCCCCCGAGTAGCGTCTTTCTCTGTGTAAATGATGGGACCTGTTGAGAAGCCTGCCTTCCACCGAGTCCGGTGCCCACACAATCGGAAGAGAGGTTGCCTAGCTCTCCCCAGTGAGGATTCAGCAATCCTGGCAAGCCCACGCCGCCGGGCGATGGAAGCTGCCCCGGGGCCTCTCACGCAGGCACAGGCACATACACACACACACACACACACACACACACACACACACACTCCTCCGGCCCACGGATATCAACAAGCACCCACATCTCCATCCACACTGCTAAGCCTACGCTCCGATCGTGGGAAACAAAAACATTAAGCAATCACCAAGCAAGTGCCCGCGGAACCAGGGCCGCACGCATCTGCCGGGAGACGGACGCGCGCCCAGAGGCGCTGGGGCCCAATTCCCGAGAGCAGAGGCCGAAAGGCGAGGCGCTCGGCGGTGGGGGTAGGGGAGCAGGAAGGGGTCTGCTGCCTGGGAGAAGAGGGGGGCAACCGGGAAGAAGTGCACAGGGTCAGGCGCGAGCCGGCTAGGCCAAGAGTCCGGTTGCCCCTGAAGAGCGCTGACTGCGGCGGCAGAGGCCAAAGCCGACAAGAAGAGGGTGGAGGTGGGAGTGAGGGCCATGGCAGGCGATCCGCGACACCGACCAACCTGTCTCAGCGAAGCTGATGATCTCGGAGATGCGCTCCTGGCCGTCAGCGCCCGGACTGGCGTGGCCGTCGAGGTGCGGGATCTCCACGCGGCCGTCCTCGCGCACCTTGCCTGCGTGCAGTTTGCGGAGGGCCGTGACCATGGCGGCCTTGGGTACAGCATGAGTGATGTTGGGCCGGCCCCGCATCTGCAGGCGACTCAAGATGTGCCGCTTCACCGCCTCCAGGAAGTCGCCGTCCACCCGGCTCAACTCCTCCGGCCGCCGGAAGCCGCCGCAAGACGTACAGGTGTCTTGCGAGTAGCCGGGGGCTCCGGGTGGCGGGGGCGGCGGCGGCGCGGCGGGCGACGGCGGGGGCGTGGGCGAACCCCAGGCCTCCGGACCCAGCCAGCCGGCCGCCAGCAGCAAAAGGTAGGCGGCCCCCAGCGCCCTACTGGGCAGCCCGTCCATGGTGCGCCGCTGGCGACGAGGGCGCCCGCCGCGAGGCGAGCCGAGCCGAGCCGAGCGCAGGGCCGGGCTCCGGGTTCCCGGCGCGCCGCCCCGCCCCGCCCCCGCCCGCGTCCACCCGGGCCTCCGCCCGCCCGCCGGGAGGGCCGCAGCCGGCTCGCAGGGGGAGGGGGCCGGCCGGGCTGAGGGGGTGCTGCGCGGCAGGAAAGGGGTGCCGAGGGCCGCGATGGCCGGAGAGGCGCGCGGGGCGAAGTGGGACCGGTGGGTCACTGCCGCACAGGCGTCTCGGGACACCTCGTCATCTGCAACCTTCTCCCCATCCTCTCCGCGTCGGGACCCCGCAGCTCCCTCTCGGCTGAAGCGAAAGCAGCGGCAGCGGCGGCTTGGCTGCGGGGCGGGGAGTGTGGCGAAAGGGCCGGTCGACGCAACTTGGCTGAGACGGAAGCGAAGACGCTGGAGCCCCCGGAGCGGAGCCTGGTGCGGCGCTGCGGCGGGCGCTGCGGCGGGGCTCTGCACTCGCACCTGAGCGCCTAGCCTTCGCCGCCTCAATCAGAAGAAGGTCTGCTGCCACTGGAGACGCGAGGTCGTCCTCGCCGCGGGCCGGCGGGCAGGCGGGCGGCCGAGTGGAGCGAGCGCAGCGCCGGGAGCGCCGGCCGCGCGGGCCCGCTTAGAGGCGGTGCGGAGTCCCGAGCCACGGGCCCTGCAGTCCTCCCGGCGCGTCACACGGCAAAGTTGTCTCCAGGTTCCCGGGGCGCCGCATCCACCCGCGGGCGGGCGGGTTGGCCGCTGCGCGCTTCGCCCGAGACTCTGCTCCGCCCGCCTCCTCGCTGCCTCCCTCTCTTCGCCTGCCTGCGCGGGCCGGCTGGGCGCGGGGTGCCGGAGGAGCAAGGCGAGGCGGAGACAGGGCCCTTCTCGCCCTGGTCTCTTCTGCCTGCCGCGGCAGCGGCGGCGGCGATGATGGCTGGAGAGTCTAAAAGTCTCGCAGCGTCGGCGGGTGTGAGTGCCCTAGCTCGCTGTTCCACTGGCACAACGCTGCAGGGCGGAGAGAGAGCGGGCGGTTGGCGGTCGCGTCCCCGCGCCTGGCCGCGACAGAGTGCGGAGCCCGCCGACGAGTTCTTCTCTTTGCCCTCTCTTCTTTTACGCTCCTCGTTTTTTCTCCCAAGGGGGAAAAAAAGCCGCACAATCTCCGTATGTGCGC
>RJWH01007260.1:0-42395 GCA_004363575.1 Solenodon paradoxus | reverse complement strand
GTGTCGGGGCTGGCTTTGCTCCTGGGTCTCTCATCCTTCAGTGGACAGCCGTCCTGCCTCTGTGATAATGGCCATGGCAAACTCAGGGCAGTGAAGTCATGAGAGTGCTTTTTCTCTCTTTTTAAAAACAATTAACAATCTTAAAAAAATGTGGAGGTCTTAGATCTACAGAAAAGTTGTAGACAGCAGAGGGTCCCTCCAAACCCTCTGCCCAGTTTTCCCAGCTGAACACCTTAGCGTTTCTGGAAAGGGAAAGACCAGCTCTGCGCTGCACTATCGCACGCCCATCTATTTGGACTGAAGTCCTTTCCTGGTCCCAGAATCCCACCCTGCCTTGCTGTCTGTGACCTCCCGCCTCACTCTTCAGTCTGGGAGTTTCTTGGTCTGTCCTGGCTTTCCATGACCTTGCAAGCTTTGAGAACACAGGTTGGGCGTTTTTCAGAATACCCTTCAGCTACGTCTGATGTTTGTCACGATTCGCCTGGGTGAGATGTCCTGAGAACAGCAGCACAGAGAGAAGAGACCCTCCTCCGGCGCCACGCCTGGTGGGGTGTCCCGTCGCCACGGTTTTTCACCCTGGTGTCGAGCTTGGTCATTCAGTTAGGGCGATGTCTGTGGGTTTCTTCACATAAAATTCTTGGTTTCCTCCCGCTACTCAGAAGTGAATCGCTCGTCCAGCTCACACTCACAGAGAGGACATCAAACTCCCCTTCCAGACAGACGTGCATCAAATAATGTGCGGGCTTATGTTTAAATCATCACATTAATTAACAAATATTTGGGGAAGAGGCTATGCAGATGCCCTATTTCTCAGAGTTTGGCCCAATACTTCCAGCACCCAGCCAGGGATCTCGCCTGGAGCAGTGACTACTTGGCGCTCCTGTGATGGTTTCTATTTCTTCACTCCTTCCACAGAAGTTATTCGGAATTATTCTGTAAGGAAGATCAGTCCCTTCTCTACTATTTATTTATTTATTTCAGCATAGACTCATGGTTATTTGCTATGTTCTTTAGGTTATAATCTAATACTGTCCCTACTTTGTCGTTCGTATTTCATCTACTGGGAGCTCTTTCAGGTGGACATGCGTGACCTTTTGACACACTCTCCTCTTTCATCTGACTCACATCTTTACTTTCTGACGCTACAAAATGCTCCAGGCTTGTCTTGTGTTTTCCTCGCCCCAGTCCGGGAATCAGCCATTTTTCTAGAGAACTCCACCTCCTCCTATTTAAAAACTAAGATCTGAGTTGCTGCGATGATTGCTACTGAGGTTTCACTTCTAGGACGCCTCGGTGGTCAGAGCGAGAAAAGACCCCAGTATAATATCCATCTACACGCACGTTATCTCTGTATCCACCAGTCACCCGCCCGCCCGTCCCTCACATCCATCATCCATCCATCATCTATCCTCCATCCACCCACCCATCAGTCTACCGTTCACCTATCTATCCCATCTAGCAGTTCATACCTACACCCCCGACTCTAAGGCAGCAACGACGAATTCATTCCTGACTTCCAACTTGGCTTATCTGTAAATTCTTGAATGAGAAGCCCGACTTCCAAACCACAACTTGTTCCGCCCTCACACACAAGCAGAGTTGTTTCAGAACTGCCGACTGGTAGCCCTGCAAGAAACGAAGTTCAGCATCCTTGTTTATCCCCCACTAAGTCACTTGTCTCCAAAACGGGTCGTGTGAGCGCATTTCTGCGGCAGTGAGTCGGGGTCCCCAGTGGCCCACACCCCGCTCAGAATTCTGTGCTGTAGATGAAAAAGAATTCATCCGAGTAGGTGTGCAATCTCTCGCCGTGGTTTCCATTTCCATTTCCCTAATGACAGATGATTCCAAACATCTATTTTTGCGCTTATTTGTCATTCAAGTCTATCCTTTAGTCAAGTGTCTGCTCAGATCCTTTGTCCCCTTCTTTCAAAGCAGGGTGGCCGGTTTTTCTGTTTTTTGAGGGGTAAGAGTTCTTTATATTCTGGATGCAAGTCCTGAATCAAATATGTCATTGCAAATCTTTCCTTCCAGTCCGTAGGCTGGCTCTTTCTCTTAACAGTTTCTTAAATTTTCATAAAGTCCAATTTTATCAGCAGAGTTTTTGTGCTGTTCATGCCAGACCTGAAAACTCACTGCCAAAGACACGGCTATGCAGATTTTCTCTAATGTTTTCTTGCAGAAATTTTATGATTGTTTTTCATGTGGGTCTAAACGGCATTGAGTTAATTTTTTTTTTTTTTTTAATGCGTGGCAGTAACTTCGATTTTGCTTTTTGTTGCTTTCCAGAGGAGAGGCTGTTCAGAGGTCCACACGCCTCCATTCTCGTTGATGGGGCCTCTGCTTCCATTTTCTCACTGCCACTCAATTATTCTTGCTTTGAAAACTGTATCGAAAGTGCTTCTAGTGTTTCTGGTAGTTTATAACACAGTTAAAAAGACCTGTCTTCAAACATTATTACATTGCTTGACGTGAAGTAGAAACTGGTAACAATATGGTCCGAATTCCTCCTTCCCGTGCCTCGTTTTTAAAGAAGGTCTCAGCCCAAAATAGTGTCACGGGTTTTGCTTTAAACAGAACCATCTTGTAGAACAACTTCTAATAGAAAACAATTGATCTTTGTTTCTGATGCTCTTCATTTCTTTGTGAAGATCCAAATTTCGAACTCGACTATGGTCCTCCTCCCTGAGGGATTTCCTTTGACGTGTGTCAGAGCAGGTCTGCTGCCCTGAGGTTGCGACTCGGCCTGGCTCACAGCGACACCAGCAGCCGGGCCGGGCCGGCTGCGCAGATCACTGTGCTGTCCTGGGGCCCTTGGGCTCCGGTTTCGTCACCCTTCCTGGGCAGGCAGAGCCTTCTGAGCCCTGCGAGCTGTGAAGAGGGCTCTGGCAGGCTTCCACTTTGTCCCCTGTTTTCCAGCCAGCACCTTGGGGAGAGGGGTGGAAGCTTCCTCTAGATTCTCCCTGATCGGCGCGTTCCCAGGAGCGCAAACTCCCGATGCTCGCACCCGGCGGCACTGAGTCGCAGGCTAGCCCACGTTTGGCCTTCAGCCATTGAGAAAAGCTGACTTCTCTTGCTGCCTGTGTGGCGCCCGGTGGTGTCTATTCCTCCGGCAGGCACCTGTGTCCCCAGATTTTAGGGAGTTGTTTGTGGTGGGCTCTGTCCGGTGGATTTAAGAAAGGGAGTTAATTTGCATTTCATCAGGCTTTTTTCTTGCCGCACAGGTTGGGGTGACGCCCCTCTGGTCCTGTGTTTTCTGTGTCTTGAGTCTTTTCCTGTGTCTTCTAGTCACCTGGGAGCCCGGATTCAAGGAGGGGCAGACAGACATCCCCTTTTCAGAGACAGGAAGTTCAAAGTCAAAGGCAAGGCATGGACGTGTGAAGGGGAGACGAGCTCCGTGGGCAGAGGCGCTTGTCACACTGGGCTCTGGGGTGTGGCCCCAGGGGGGTGGAGGGAAGGCTGCCTAGAACTGCAGACAGGTGCTGGGCCAGACAGAGGGCCCAGGCAACAGGAGGAGGGCTGGGCTGCCCCACCTGGGTGCTCAGTGCTGCCCTGAGCCCCCCGCCCCCAGCTGAACTCCTGTCCTGTGGCCCAGCCCCAGGCTTCCAGGTGGGGGCTGGGCTCCTGGGATTCCTATGGACCTGAGGCTGCCCCCAGAGCCCAGACGTGCTCCTCTCCTTAGTCTAGGGGGCGGGCTGGATGACAGGCAGATGGGCCCAGGAGGATGGCACGGCAGGGTAATGCCTTCCTTCGGCAGATGTGGAAACAGGCTCAGTTCAGAGAGGTGAGTCTCCCCAGGGCCGGGGGTGAGTGGGGGAAGCTGACACCCCCGTTCTGACTGAGTTATGAAGGCTCAGGGCATCTAGAAAACAGCTGACTTGCCTCTTGCCTGGTTAGAGAGCCACCGGCTTTCCTGCTGACATGGTCGCAGGTGGGCAGTCCAGCCAGCGGTCAGCTGGGTCAGGCCTGGGTGGGGACGAGGCCCGAGGCACTGCCGTCCCGTGGCCATGGCCGTGGCCTGCTGTCGTATGGTCAGCAGTGGCTGTGCGCAGGGCAGAGCTGTGAGGACACAGACCTCGTCCAGACGGAGGCGGCGGCACTCGGGCCTGGGTTAGGGGACAGCTGCCGCTCCTGAGTAAACGCTCCAGAAAATCCCAGTTTTAAGTGTTTCATCATTGGTCACGCTTTGAAGTCTCAGGCATCATTCCTGCGAAGACTAACATTTTTATTTGCTCAGACCAGCAAGGGGCACCTGAGGCGCAGAGCCACAGAGGTGTCTAGGTCAAGGGACTGCGGCTGAGGCCGAAGACGGCCTGGGTGGGGCGGGTCTGGTTTCTGGAGACTGGACGCGCGGGAAGGCCCGCCTGCACCGTATGAGGTTGTTAGTCCGGGGATCCCTCTGTCCGTGCGGGCGCAGTGCAGCGCTACTGGAGGAAGGCCCGGAGGAAGTCATTGTAGGGGATTTTTGAGGACAGAGACTTGTCATAGTGCTCCAGGATGTAGAAGAACTCTTCCTCCGAGAGGCTGATGCTGTACTGTCTCAGGACCTGGAAGACAGAGGAGCCTGGTGTCCCAGCGCCTTCAGGGGCCTGGGGACACACCTGTCTGCCTTGCACTCCAGCCCCACGCTTATCTCCCAGCAGCATCCGCTTCTCCGCCCTCAGCAGCCCCAGACCAGGCGCGTGTGACGCAGGAGGTGGCCGTGACTCCTGTCTTTGGGAGCTGTGGTCCTGGCCCCAGAACAGGAGGCTTGTCAGCAGTTCAGATGGAGTGGAGGGGCATCTGGGGGAGGCCTGACCACAGAGCTTAGCCAGGGAGAGGGCAGGGCCAGGGCGTGGGAATTATGATTCTACAGGAAAACAGCCCACCAATATGACCCCAGTCCTTCCAGTTAGCAGAGCCTTGGTTTCTGTTAAGGCCGCTGAATGTTCAGATAAAGGTGGCGTTTCCCAGTGTCTTGTACAGCTAGGTATATTCTGGTCAGTTAAACTGAGCGAGATTATTATGTGGACTTCTGGGAAGCCTCCAGAGAAAAGGGGCATTTTTCTCCCTCTCTTTGCTGCCTGGAATATGGGAACGATGGCAGGGCTCTGGCAGCTATTTTGGGCCATGAAGGGACCTTGAGGCAGGAAGTCAAGTGCTAGGGATCATAGCGCAAAAGCACAGATGTCACTAATGACTATCCAGGCAGTACCCCAGTTCGGGACGTGCTGTCTCTGGACTTTCGATGTCAGAGAGAAATAAACTTCCACCATGTAGAGATGCAACTATTTTTCCCCCTTTGTTATAAGCAGCTGAAATATCCCTATACAGGAAGCCTCATCTGATCAGCAACAGGTTCTCAGAAACTCTGACTTCAAGTGAGACGACGGACAAGACCAGGTCCTGGAAAAAGTTGCTGTGTCAGCGCTGCTGAGATCACTTTTTTTCTCATCGGTGTTATAACAACACATTATTGGAGTATATGGATGCTCTAAGAAATCAATGTAAAGATTTGGTTATAAGTTTCCTATCTATGCTTTGTGTATGATTGGTTCTAAGAGGAGACTAGAAAGTGGGGCTGGGGGCTGGAAGACCCAGAGGGTCCTCAGGCCCAGCTGTGGGACTGGCCGGGCCCAAATGACTGAGCTTGGCTGTGGGGCCGATGGGCCGGGAGTGGAGGAGGAAAGGGAGCGGGGTCCAGAAGGCCCAGCGCCCACCTGACCTGTGACTCCAGCTCCATTTCTGTTGCCCTCTCCTGTGGCCACACACCCAGATTAGACACCACCTGAAGAGGAGGCCCAGAAGCTTCCAGAACTCCTTCACCTGGAGACCACAATCCCCTGCTGAGATCTCACTCGGTCCAGGCAAAGACCAGCACTGTGACCGGGCAGCCACTGCGGGGCCACTGAGGGCAGAGGGCCGTTGGGGTGCAGGGGCTCCCAGCCAGGCCCCGGCTCCTCGGCGCCCAGCTCCAGGCCCTGTGGTAGAGGCGCCCGGCTCCGGCCCACCTCCTTCTCGCCCGCACCGACTGCTGCCGTTTTCCTGGCTTATCACTCCAGCACTTTCCATGTTTTGGGTTTTGTCCCTTGGTTTCTAGGCGAAGCGCAGATAAGCCTGAAGAACATACACGTACACGCCCTTGAGGTCATCACCTTTGTCTCTCGGGTGTTTCACAGAGTCTCATGTGTTGGTGACTTTGTGAATATAACGTTCCCGACCTAATCGTTGTCTGCATCTCAGTGCCTAGGGGCAGAGTGGGGACAAAACCGTCGTGTGGGGGGGACAGGTGACTGCTGCGGGCAGATGGCGCAGGAGAGCTGCACCTGTCCCCTCCACAGGGAGCAGCTGGGGACAGGACGGGGCTGGGGCTCGCGAGGAGCTGGGCGCGGGGGCATCTGAGTGGCCATGCGGAACCGGGTGGGCCCCTCGTACGGCTGCTCTGCCCGGGGTCTGGGTCGCCGGCAGCAGGCGCTGGCTCCCCCGTGGGGAGCGGGGAGCAGCAGTTGTAGAGATGCCCTGAGGTGTATGCTCCAGGGAGCGCCCTCAGCCTTCTAGAAACCTCACTGGGGGAGAAGCTGGGGCCTGCAGGCAAGGGAGAAGGGACTCCGCCCTTGACAAGGCCGGGGCCCCTTCGCGAGGAGAGAGCCCCTGGGCCCGGCACAGCAGGCCGCAGACGCAGCCGTGCTCACCCTTCTGAAATCGGCCACGCTCAGGAGCCCGGTTCCTTTCTCATCGCAGGTCTTGAACGTGCGCCGCATGGGCCGCCAGCAATGCACAATTTGGGGCTGGATCCTCAGCAACATGGAATAAAAGGAAGACGTCTCAGCACCCGCTTCTTTCTGGAATGAAACCCCAAATAAGAGGGGGTGACACAGGCACCTCCGCGGGAAGGCGGGGCAGACAGCTGCGCCGGGGGTTGGGGGGCGCGCTGGCACCCGTCGCCGGCTTCTGCCACTGGCTCTGCCGCTGCTCCGCTCCCGAGGGAGCAGACCCCACAGACACGGTGCGCAGCGAAGGGGGCTGTGGAAAACCCCAGTTCATGGACACCTCGCCCCTCCTGCCCCAACCTCAGAAGAAAGGAGGGTTCACCCCACTCACAGATGGGGGGATGGAGACACAGAGGGGCCGCATGGCGGAACGGCCGGCTCTGCTCCAGCCCCTGTGGGCCAGCACCTCCCAGGAGCGGACTCCGCTCAGTGGATCCGGGGGAGCAGGCAGATATCCCACCAATTTCAAAATAATTTGAAGCGGGCACAAAAGATATTTCGGCCTGCATCTTCTGGTGGGTTATCACGATGCACAGGGCTTAGAGAAAAACCCCCACGAGGTTGTAATTACATCTAGTAATTAGACAGCACGCTACACCGTGATGATTTCGTTTTGGTGCTACTGGACGGAAACAAGACACGAGCACGATTTAGCCCCAGCGCGCGCCCCACAGGGTAACTCAGCCGTAGCTCAGTGAGCACCAACTCAGATCCTTCCAGTGTCTACGTCACTCAGCACCTAGGATGGAAGCTCCCGAGAAACGGCAGCTTGACAGCTGCCAGGTCACACAATCAGCCGCTCGGCTCAGACCAGCAGGGCGGCCGCACAGCCCTCCGTCCACACCGAGCCTGGTGGAGGGAGGCTCTGCCTGAGCCCAGCGACCGGCCTCTGCCTCCGGCAGCGCCAGCACCCGGCTCCCCTCCCCGAGGCCTGCCTCCTGTGGAAGGAAGGCTGCAGAGAGCTGAAGGGGCGCAGGCACACGCGATCTATTGTGCACACTTGATTCCGCCTTGAAGATAGTGGGTTTTTTTTTTTTTTTTTTTACACGAGATTCTCCACCAGCAAAAGATCACGACTCGCTGAAGGCTCGCTGAAGAGGATGGTTAGCATTTTTCAGCAACAGAGTACTTTTTAATTAAGGCGTGTGCATTGCGTTCTTAGACAAAATGCCACCGCACACTTCAGAGACTGGTGCAGTGTAAGCAGAGATCTCACAGGCACCGGGAATCCCGCCTCCACGTGCTTGCTTTGTTGCAATGTTAGCCTTGTCACCGTGATCGGGACCGAACAGACCGGCATGGAAGGCAGGACCAGTTTGAACCAAACGTTGCTTGAATTTGGGTGAAAAGAGCAGGGGCCATGGGAGCATCGTTCTTGCCAGATAAACGCAAGCTTTGTCCAGCCCGCCTGCCCGCCCGCCCGCCAGCCCGCCCACCAGCCCGCCCTGTGGGGTGGGGTGGGCAGGGCGTCCAGAAGTTGTGCCGACAATGCAGGCAGGCTCAGAAAGGGGCTCTGGGTGCTCTCCCCAATGGGCCATCCTCCGGGCCCTGAGACCCAAGGCCATCCCCCTCATATACTGAAGGGGAAACTGAGGCCCAGGGAGGCAGAGAAGAAGCCCGGAGCTGGCAGGGGCCCAGGGGCCTGAGGCTCCAAAGCTCCCCATGCTTCCGGGCTCTGGGAAGGTCTGAGGAGGTGGGCCTTCTCCGCTCTGCAAAACTGAGCTGGCGCGCACCGTCGGGTTTTACGCTAGAAACTGCACTAAGCTGGTACCCGACTTCGCATAAAATGACAAATTTGATGACGCAGAAACTTTCTGCACAGAATTGACTGTGCAGGGTTCATCAGCACCTCTGCTGTCCCAAACCAACAACGCTCGTCGTCCTTATTTCACTGACCACCAGCCGCGTCACAGATGCTGGACTCTGAGCAGCGTGAAGAGGCCCGTGGAGCTTCATGCTGCAGAAAGGCTGAGGGATGCGAGTCACTGAGAAGCCTACGGCCGGGCGAGGGAGGACGCACACATGCACCCCGGCGCAGTGACCTGGGGGAAGCAGACGGGAGAGAACGCGACACCTGGTCGGAGTGCGCCTGTGCCGTGACCCTGCCTGCTCTGCCTTTTCAGGGGACGGGCCAGTTCTCGCGCGGGCAGGCGGTCACGGAGCCCACACCCGAGAGCTGGCCGCCGCCATCTCCACAGCTTTGAGAGAGCCGTGATCACCAGGAAATCTGGAACCACTGCTACGAAAGTGCATTTCCGAGCTGCGTGCATTGTTCCCAAAGTCCTCCGGAGACCTGCCTTCTGCCGGGGGCTCCCGACACCCCAGACGACGGCCCTTTGGGAGACCTGGTCATTCCACATGCCCTGTACAGGACTGTAGTCGGGGGGAAACGGAAGAGGACTGCTGGACAGGAGTCTAACACGCATTCCTGTAAGCGCACACACACCCGAGTCCATGACCCACGACCGACACGGTCCCCCGGGGCCCACACGCATCTGTGACCCCCACACAGCGTGTGCGTATAGAAACGTCCTGCAAGTGTCTACACAGCTGCTTCCTTGTGGACTGTGTCTGTCTTGTCCACAGTTCGTATGAAGCGAGATGATCTGAATTCGTGACTGAGAAAATGAGGGACCCTGTTAGCCCCAGACCTGCCCCGTTTCTACGAACACCTTTACACACCATTTTATGTGCGTTCTGAATTTTCATTCTCTGCATCAATTAGGTTTCCTTCACTTTCAACAGGAGGACACAGCTCTGAATGAAGTCGCAGTAAGCAAATCTGCCATCGTTCTTCAAGTCATACTTCACGGTAAGCTGCTGACACTCTTCTTTGTTGATGTCCAGGTTGAATTTCTCCACAAGAGCTAAAGACGAAAATGTCAGTTCAAGTGCTAGTAATTCATCCATTCACCCAGCCATCTATCATCCACCCATCCACCCATCCATTCATCCATCCATCCATCCACTCAACAATCCACCCAACCCACCATCCATCCACCCATTCATCTACCCACCCATCCATCCATCTACTTAACCACCTACCCACCCCACCATCTATCCATCCAACCATCCACCCACCCATCCATCCATCCATCCCACCATCCATTCACCCATCCATCCAACCATCCATCCACTTAACCATCCACCCAACCCACCATCCATCCACCCACCCATTCATCCATCTACCCATCCATCCACCCATCCCACCATCCATCCATCTATCCATTCACCTGTCCATCATCCACTCATACATTCTTTCCCTCTCCCTCCCTCATTTGCTGGGGTACTTTCTCTGTATTAGGCCCTGACTTTGCAGCTTCATGGCTGCCCCTTGAGTTTTGGTGGATGGACACTTATGGACACATAGGCACAAGGCAAATCAAGTGTGGGAAGGGGCACTTCCCTGGTGTGTGCCTTCCTGCTCTGCACTGTCATTTACTATTGCTGGGGTCGTAGCAGTGCGGCCAAGTGCCATGGTAGCTGTTGCTAAGGAACAGGCAGAGAGAGCAGAGGGAAGGGGTGCTCCTCATGGTGGGTAGGACAGGGCAGGGCTGAGCTGACTTGCAGGGATAGGGGAAGGGCATGATGGTGGGGAGACTTGGCCTCTGACCCAGCATTTCCAGCTGTGTGTCAGGGGACAGACACCCCAAGAGTCTGTTAGGCTACAGGAGTGTATGTTTTGAGTTTTTCTTCTTGTGAGGAATCTGACACATAGAAAGCTGGTCCTGGACACACGGGCCACTTGGGAGGTGATGGCTGTGCAGGTCAGGGTCCTGTCTGGCTCTCCGCGTGGGGACACAGCACGTCCGCAGAGCCATGCCCACTTGGCTCCACACTCAGGCCTGCTCGGTCCACTCATCAGTGATGGCGACCCAGACTTGCAAAGAGGCTGGACACTGCCGAAGTGTAAGTTGGATGACCCGAGGCTGTGGCTGAACATCAGCAAAGAACGGAGCACGTTCATGGTCGTGGCTGACGTGGGACCCAGGGAAGCGACCGACCCGGGCCACGAGCCGCGGGGCACCGTCAGCGGGTGTCTGTCGGGCTCGCCGGCAGGCAGGAGGGCACCGGGCCACTGGGGAGCTGGGACCGTGGTGTGCGCCTGCCTGCAGGGCTGTCGGCAGAGCGAAGGGCACATGGACCGGCTTTTGAAAGCGCATCAGGATTCTCCGTAGCACTGAAATGTGGGTGTGGTCAGGCAGGCTGGTCCAAACGAAAATGGTGACTTAGAGTGTGGTTAAAGGAAAAACCCCAGAAATTAAAGAACAACAGTCTCACATGTAAGGTTCAGGGAATCAAACAAAAAAAACAAGTGGAATGCAAACAAGCGTTCCAGGCGACACTGGTGAGCTGGTTTTAACAAAACTCTTCGCGTGAAATCAATGCAGCACGGGAGCCTGCTCGTGCTCAGTCTGACACACTCAAGTGCTGTTTTCTGACAGGCTGTGCACTGAGAGTCTGGTCCTTGTTTCATTTAAAATCTTTGGCTTCCGTGCAAACATCCATGCCAGCACTGCAGTTGCTCGGCCCTCACTGTCCTGGAAAGGGGTCTGAGCCTCGTAAAGAAGGGGGTCCCTGGGGCCTTCGGCGGAGGCGGGTGGCCGGACTGGTTTGCCGGTCAAGCACAACGTTGCAAGTGTAGAAGCAACAGGGCCTGGGAGGGGTCAGGCAGGGGCCCCGGAGCTGTGTGGTCAGGGGGCCTGGAGCCGTCCCGCCTCCTCGATGTGTCCGGATCACAGCAGGTCTGAGGTCGAAGCGGAAGGCCAGCTGGGCCAGGTGGGGTGCGGGGCGCCCGGCCACCCTGCTCTATGGCATTCCCGTGGGGGTGCAGACCCAGGATGACGCACCCAGGGAGTCGGCGGCTGCGATGTCCCCCTGCTTGTGGGTGTCCCTGTCCTTGCAGGCCCGCAGGAACTGGCGCCAGCAGCCCTGCATCTTCTTGTGCAGCCGGCTTTCGATGGACTCGCGGTTCTGCAGGGGCGCGGGTGCGGGCTCTGAGCCGGCACTGGCCAGGGTCTGCGCGGGAGAGAAATGATGTGAGACTCGAGGTTCAAGAGGGAAGAGACAGCACACAGCATGGGGAAGGGCTCGGTGTGCGGCCCCTCCATGCAGGCAGTGCCAGCTCAGACTCGGGGTCACCGGCCTCAGGGACTGTCATTCCCGCCGGTGGGCAAATGTGCGTCATCTCTAGTAGTCAAGGTGATTTTGGAAGGGAGCACGAGGCCAGACTCAGACTGCGCTCAACAGCCTTGCTCTGCGTCCGCGGCTGCCGTGGCAGGTTTGCAGCTGTCGTCAGGACAACACAAGGCTCCCGAGTCTGAAGTGGTGCTGCTGAGCCAAAGTTGAGGCATCAGCACCCTGTCCCTTCTAGGGGTGCGGGGGATCCCTTCCCTGGCCTTTGTCAGAGGCACCCGGCCCAGACCTGAGGCCCTCCCTTGTCACAGCATGGAGGCTTCCCCAGGAGATCTGTCCAGCCTGGTCCCTTCTCACGCTGGGCCCCATGCACACCCCCAGTGACAGCCACAGGCCATGGGGACACTTGGCGACCACCCACCCTGCAGAGCTGGACTCCCACTGTCAGGTGACATGGCTCCCAGGGGTCAGGAGGTGGGGTCCCGAGAACACCTGTGCCCTGGTCCACGTATCGCCTCCAGCTGCCTGGTGCCTTCACCTCCACATGCTCAGAAAGGGGGCAGGGGCTCCAGCCACTCCCAGCCTGGCCCAGCCGCCGCCCAGCCGGCGGGCGGGTCACCCAGGCGGGGCTGCCATTGGCCAGGCCTGGTCTGAAACGGGGTCTCTCTGTGACTAACCGAAGGGCCTGGAGCATGTAAGGACGAGGCTCGGAGCCTCTGTCTTCAGCTCAATGGCAGGGGCTCTGCTGGCGGCCCCCCCACGGGCCACACTGCTGACATTTAATGTCACTGTCCCTGCCCCCACACGCTTTCCCTTCCAACCCTCGTTTATCCTTCCCTTCCACCCCTTTCCCACCCCGTCCCCGCAGGTGAGTGTGGGCTCCTCTCCGTGCCCCCACCGCAGCTCCCCTGGGCACCTGCCGACCCTGCACCCACGGGAACCCCTGGCCTGGCCAGTGGGACGTGGCCCTGGCACAGGGGCGCAGGGCCCTGCGGGAGGGGACTCACGCAGGGGCGACTCCGTGACGTGGACCCCGATTTCAGGTCGTGAGCGGGCGATGATGCCGCGGTGTCGGGACTGTGGCTCCCTCTCTGCGCCCGGGCCGACGCGCCACTGGCCGGCGTTGACGCTGCTTTCCCAGAAGCGAACCTCAGGAAGTCCTGGTACTTCAGCCGCCCCCTGGCATTGATCGGCATCTCCGCCCACAGCCTGTCAAACTGGCGAAGGAGCGGAAGTCACGTCCCGAGGGTCCGCGCCCCAGCGCTGGGAGCGGGAGCCAGTGGCGGCCGGTGCTGCGGCCACGGCAATTGCGAAAATGTGAAAAACACCCACCCGGCCTTGCTCGGCAGAAGCCTCCAGAAGACTGGAAGAGCGAAGGCAGGAGGATTATTCATGGCTTCTGCAGGACATTTTTTAATTGAATTGGGCCCTTAGTGAGCAGTTTAAGGCCAGTAAATCTTGCGATTAGTCACAGTGACTGAGCTGCAGCACCCAAGAACATTTTAGGGGAAGATGCCAGTCTGAGCCCCGGCCCACCTGGGTCCTGGGAAGCCAGCCCGCGTGTTTCCCACCCGCCCCTCACGCCCCAGCTCTGCAGCAGCTCGCCGGGTGATGCAGCCTCCGCCACTGTATTTGCATCCACAATTTATTTCCCACCACGGGCAGACAACGTCTTCTTGCAAGATGAAAAGGGAGGCACTTGGAAACTGGGGAGAAGTTTATGGCTTTGCGCCGGTGCTGTCTGAAGTCACCGGCTGTGCAGACACACAGGCAGCGTGAAGAGAGCGGAAGGCCTCGAGGCCCCTCGCCAGGCCATGCCGGGCGGCTGCAGCGCTCTGGGGAGCTGGGAGGAGGGGCAACCGACTTCCCGTCTGGTTTCAGAGCCCAGTGGGGCCCCAGCACCTGAGGGAGCCCCTCCTCCCACGGCGGACCTGGACCAGAAACCCCTCCATTCCTGGGCCTCCCGAGAGTTTTCCAAAAGCAAATGAAAACCTCCATGTCCGGCTCTATTTGTAATTGTGGAATGAAGGGGTGAGTGGTGGGGAAGAGAGGGAGAAAGTTTCAGACCCTGAAAAGGCAAAGAGGCTTAGCTGGAGACAGTATTCCCGGTTGTTAGCTTTCCAGTGGAAATAGTTACAGATGCGCAGGAAGTGTTAGGACGGTCCGGCGCATTTTCCCAGAAGCTGCGTCTTCGAGACCAGAGGCTTAACCTTGGTGCCTAGTTCCATGTCACTGTCACACAGGCAGTCACGTGGCTTTAACTTCATCCAGAGTTAGCACTACTAGGTAGAGTGGCTGCGTGGAAACTTGAGAAAGCGATATGCCACCCATAACTCACAGTCACCGTCCCCTCTGGGGAAATTCCAGACCACAGCTAGACATGGGTGTCCCCCCCTTCTACGGACACCCCTGCCTGGCAGGGGTCCCCGAGAGTTCTTGGATGATCATCTTTAAAGACTAAACAGCTTGCCAAGGGGCGGGCACACAGCAGGTGCTCAGTAAAGGCTTGGTCAATGGCTGAAGGTCCTGAGCGCTCATGTGGTCAGAGTCACCGGACACTGGAAAGGCCCTTCAGCTGTGACGAGGGCAGGAGAGTCAACCAGACCACGGTGACGCTGATCAGGGAGGGCTGCGGGAGGAAGAGGGCCCTGGAGGCTCCCGCTGGTCACCCTGTTGGGCATGAGTTGGACGTCCAGAAGGAGAATGATCACCTGACTGAGGACAAATGCACATGGAGACGCTTACAAAGCCATAAGGTTGAAGAAAGAGTCTCCTATTCAGCAGGTGAGGCTGGACGACCAACCTCCTGATCAGATCTCATGAGACGGAGGTGTTGAGCTGGGACTGTGAGACCCTATTTTCATCCTCTTTACTGAAGGGCCCTTGTCTTGGAGGGTGGAACAAACAAACTAGGAGAACAGGGAGCCCTCTCCTGATCCTCAGTCCTGATGGAGCGAATCCCCGGACTGACGGTGCAGGAGGACAGAGGTGGGCAGTGGGGACAGGAGAGGCCCTGGGAAGACTGGAACTGGGCCCCACAAGAGCTGGATTCTGATGAAGTTGCAGGCCTGTGAGCTGGACTGGAAACCCAGGCAAAAGTCTGGTGGTTTGTGAACAAGTCCAAGAGGAAGTAAGGCTCGTGTCCCTCCTGTGGAGTGAAAAACACAGAGTCCCCTCGAGCACACAGAGGCACCAGCACTTTCTGACGCTTAAAACACACGCCGGGGCCAGACATGTTGGTCTCCAACATCAGAGCTTCCCTTGGGCCCAGCAGAGCCCCGGCCCCACCTCCAGCGCCCCCAGGAGCCAGCTCGCACCCCTGACAGCTCTGAGCACGGAGCCACTGGGGCAGGGGAGCCAGCCCGCCCAGGCCCAGGACCCCAGGGAGGGACACAAGGGGCACTCGTCCACCTCAGAGATGAGACGAGGCAGAGTTCGGTTGCGGGCTGTGTGTGTTTATATGTGTGTGGTGTGTGGGCACGTCGCGTGTGCATGTGTGTGGGGTGCGATGTGTGCGGGGGGTCCCCTCAGGCAGCAGGAACACGAGGAAACCTGGCGTCCGCGGGCCTGCAGGGAGCCACACAAGTGGCCGTGTCCTGCTGTGGGGCTGAGGGCCGTGCTCACTGAGGGAAGAGCCACACACAGCTCAGTCACTGCCCAGCCAACAGGGGGGCTCGTCCTGGGGCCTCAGGACCGTGTAGGCACGTCTCTCCTGTTCGTCACACGAGGCCTGGGGCCCAGTTAAAACAAGGCGAGTCACACAAACAAAAGAGTTGAACCCACCGCCAAGAGATGCAGCCGTCAGCAGAGCGGCCTCGGGGGCCAGGCTAGCACGCGACGGGTCCATGGGGGCGAGCCGTGTGGCGGCAGACGGCGATGTCAGCAGAGCGGGGACGCTGCTTCAGTGCATCGTTTACTCAGCCGGCCGGGTAGAGCAGAAATGGGCAGGAGACATGGCACTAGAGCCAAGGAGTCCGGGCTGGCCCGGGCAGCGGGCAGCGCCCTCGGGGACAGGGCCGGCCACCCCGTGTGAGCTGGGCAGTGAGAGCTCAGCCACGGCCTGCCACAGGGGCGCCCGGGGAGCGGCTGCAGCTGCCCGTGAGCTCGCGGGCACAGCACTCCCGTCGCCAAGGACAAAGGCCACCGGTAGCTGTGAGACCGTCTGGAGTGGGGACACTGGGCGCAGTGTGGCCAGGACGTGTCAGGACAGCACTCTGGCCCCTCCTTGCCTGTGCCCGCCTCGTCTCTCACTGCTGGGTTTTGGTAAACAGCACGTGAAAACAGTCTGATACATTTAACATCCATTTATGCATAACAGCTCTTAGCGAAAGAGGAATTCAAGGGACCGTCTTATATCTGATAAGGAATTCTGCAGAAATACCGAGAGATTAATATCCAACATAGAAAAAGAACTCACACAGCTCATCAACAAAGAACCTGACTGAAAGTGGGTGAGGGCTTGAAGGGACACTTCTCCAGTCAGATGCACAGGCGGCCAAGAGGCGGGACGCCCCCCGCATCTCGTCGGAGAGACGCTCGTGGAAGCACCGCTGGGCGCCAGCTCACGCCTGTGAGACGGGCTGCTGTGAGCAGGACAGGAACTTTGTGTTGGCGGGATGTGGGGGCAAGCGAGGCCTCACGCACTGCTGGTGGGAATACGAAGTGGGGCAGTAATAGAAGACACTATGCGGAGTTCTCAAACAATTAAGAATGGAAATCCCGTGTGACCTGGCAATCCTACTTCTGGGCACTTACCTGAAGAACGAGGAGACACCGATTCAAAGAAATGACAGAGCCCACATTCCTAGCGGCATCATTCACAACCGCTACGGATTAGAAACAAGCTGAGTCCACGCTGGCGGAAGAGCAGACAAAGACATCTACGGGTCACGACGGAACACTGGCCCACGATAAAAAAGACGGAATCCTGCCGTTGGGGACAACACTGACAGACCCAGACCGGCGGGAATTATGCAAGTGAAACAAGTCAGATGGAGAAAGGCAAACACCAGATGATCTCGCTCATATGCGAGCAACAAAGAAACAAAGCTAACGAGCAAAACCAAGCCAAAGCCACCACTTAGAGGACCAAGAACAAACGCTGGTTCCCAGACTGGAGGGGGCGGAGGGTGGTAAATGGCGAACGGGGTCAGTCACACTGTGAAGGAGGGACGAGACCTTTGGCGGGCGGCGTGTTCGCAGAGCAGAGAGGCTGACTGCCTGCCTGGCACCCGCCTAATGCGACGAACCGAGGCTGCCTCGGTGACAGTGGAAGGAAAGCTGGAGGCATTTCGGCTGCAGTCTGAACACCCGCTGCGGCTCCTCCCCGCCTCACTCCGGCACCAGCAAACCTCTGTCTGGTGACCGCCGTCCAGGCCTCTGCGCCCACAGTCCACCCAGCGGCAGCTTCTCGGGCGCCTTCCAGACAGCGCTGCTCAAGTGCCGCTCCCCAGTCCCGCTTCCCACCGCTTTCCTGTGTTTCCTTTTCCCTCCAGAGCCTGTCTCCCCACCCAACACACCACATCTCTTGCTTATTTGCTTGTCTGTTGGTCTGTCTGCCCTGAGAGACCTCAGACCCACGAGGGCGGGGTCTGCTGTGGCCCTGGGCTGCGGGCGCTGCTCCAACAGCGCTCACCGCGCCTTCATCCGGACGGCCCGCTGCCTGCGCTGCACGGGGAAACGGCCCCGGCCCCTGGGCCTGCGGTGCGCGCCGGCCGTGCTTGGCCTCCAGAGCATGTGGCTTTGTGAACACGGTGACATGTAATGAGCTTTTAACCTCTCTCCTCTGTCCAGTGCAAACTCAAAGGAGGCTGGGAGCAGGCCTGCCTTGGCTCCTGGGTCCTAACGTCGCACTTAGTGCCAAGAGGCCTGGTAGGTGAGGAGTAGCAGCACGTTGCCCTGGGGTGCTCACTGCACAATGCGGACAGACAGCTCGGCGCTGAAGCATGCACGTGAGGGTGCGAAGGGCGCAGTCAGATGCTGGAGGGCTCACGGGGTTGGCAGAGGGTCAAGGGGGCATGGCCAGACCCCTAAGGAACAGGTGTGGTCAGGAAAGGCTTGGCGAGGCTTGAAGTGAGTCTACAAGGAGGGTCCTGCAGGGCCAGGGCCAGGGGAGGGGGAGGGCATGGTGAGCCAGACCAACCTGAAGCCTGGTGAGGGGCAGGTGCCTGGGGGAGCAAGGAGCACTGAACACCCCCCACCCATTTCAGGGAGGACACTGAAGCTCCGAGAAGGTTTGAGTAAGCTGCCAAGGTCAGAGATGGACAAGTGTAGAACAGGGCTGAACCCATGCTGGCCTGCCCGAGGGCTGCTGTGTTCTCTGCCAGCATTTTCTCACTTCCCAGAGGTGTCTGGTTTTAGGAATGCCACCTCTGAAACATTCAGAAATGGGCATCGCTCCTTTCCCGGTGCAGCCGCATATTCTGTGTCCTCCCGTAGTCACTGCCACCTGATGTCACCCGCCTCTGCAGGAGGGGCTCGCCCGGACCCTTGACAAACAAGCGGCCCGCTTCCCGCAGCCTTTCCCAGCATGTGCAGGCACCACACCGACTCCTTCTGCTCCCGGAGTGACTCCCTTTCTGGGCGGTCATTGTGCCACAGATGAGCGCTTGCCCTGCTCCACGGTCTGAAGTCGAGAGCCAACCTCTTAGATTCATGATTAGGGGTTATTTTTATTTTTTCGGGGGTGAGCTCAGTTATAACGTAGATAAACCAGGTCATGGAACTTGGATGCTGCTTAACACGGTGCGAACTGTCCCAGCTTCTATGGTGAAGTCTTTCGAATAACGGCATGAGGGATCTAGACATGTTAAGAGCGGAAATCAGCTCTGCGTCTGACTTTACCGGACACGATGCTGTTCAACCCAGAAGGCGGCTGGCTCGGCGACTCACCCGGGGAGCAGCAGATGGGGTTCGGGGCTTCCGCTTTCCCTCTAGCAGCCTCTGTCCAGAAGCCCCCTTCTTGAGTGGGGCACACGTCTTGTTCATCACACCCAACCCAGACCCGGCGCCCAGCCCTGACCCGGCACCCACATGGGTGCACGCCACAGTCGGTGTCGGGGCTTTTCGAAAACAGCACGTAGAGAGAAGCGCTGGCTTTGCTGGGAGCAGGGGCTGATGTGCTGGGATGGTGAGGTTTGCTTAGTGGACAATTAAAGTCAAATTCTCTTTTACGAACGCCAGATATGCCAGCGTGCCATTAATTTATATCAATAATTAGAGTAAAATTTTTACTCATTTAGATGAAATGAAAAGTCTTTATTAGTGAAACCTTTATTAGTTGGCCCCATAGAGTAATAAATCCAACGGTATTAACTTGAAAGGCTTCTATCCATTTACAGTAGGGAGGAGAAGAGTTGCGCCTGGAGCCTTCACTGGCTTTGATGCTCTATGGGACAGAATGGTCTGGAAACAGCACTTTATTTTCCTTAGCGAGAATGATCATATCGAAGTGCGTTAAAAGGGTGATATCTGGGGAAAGTTAAACCTGGTGTTCGTATTATTACGTCTTTATGTATTCTTCACGGCAGTGAGCTCAGAGGCCCGAGGTGGGTGTGGGGGGCAGAAAGAGAACGCCCCCCCGCCATGTAAACATGTTCACTCTTCCCCATAAACACTGCACAGATGAATCTTGAGGCCAGAGGGGAAGGGGCGCCATTTCCAGCAGATCTGCAGGAAACTCCCAGGCTGAGCCCGAGTAAATCAGGAGGCAGGAGGGGTGCGAAGCTTTCTGAGTATCTGCGTTTCACCAGTAGTAGCTCAGAGACTGGAGAGGCCTGGATGGCGCTCCTGGTGCTGCTATCAGGCGGTTCAGCCCCTGGGTTGTTGGGCGAGGGTGGAGAAAGGGTGCTATGTGGGGAAACTGTCCACTGACTGGCATTACAGGACACCTCTCTGTGCCAGGCTCTGCTTTGGCCTTTGGGGCACAGTGAGGAAGAAGAAACTGGAGCTGCTCCCCACGCCCCTGGCACCGACGAGGCAGGCCCGTGGACATCACCCAGCTGGGAGGGTCCGAGGCCTTGGAAGCCTGTGAAGGGCCGAGGAGCCAGGGCAGCAGCTGCCAGAGCCTTCAAGTTAAAAGAGCTCAGTCCTCAGGCAGGAGACGGCAGGCGGCCTCTTCTGAGGGTTCCATGGTGGCAGGGGACTGCAGAGAGGGGCGGCCTCTCTGGCCTGTGGGCATGGGGGGCCTGCAGGAGCAGACATGTCACCCACAGTCCCAGAGCTTTCAGCACTGCAGACCCCGGGTGGGGAGAGGGGTGGGAGAGTGGAGCCCCACGTGTCTCCAGGTATGTTGCTCAGGTTTGGGGAGACACTGCCCCCTTTTTCACTCACCTAAGCCCAGGAATGACCCAGGGAAGGACGGGGAAGGCCAGAGCTGGGTTTAAAAAGATACTAAGAATAAAAGGGACATGATTTGTAGAGACTGAAACGCGGTGATTCACACCACACCTCGTGGCAGCAGGCTCCCAGGAGTCTCCCGTGAGGTTGAAAACGGCCCCTAACCCCACACATATCCCCACCAGTATTTAGAAACCAGAGGACAACCTTAGACTCCGGCAGGCCTGATGCTCCTACGACATGTCTTAGGAAGCCAGCCCCGGTGCGTGCTTACCTGTTCATCCGTGAGTATCTGGACATGGCGCGTGCAGATGGCCCTGAACTCATCCCTGGAGACGGTGCTTGTCTTTGTGGTGTCGAAGTTCTCCAGCTCCTGGGCGATGGTGTGGTAGTGGGAAGCCACTGCTTTGTGGAGCCGGGCCAGGACCTCCCGGGTGGCTGCGTCCTTGGGTGACCGGGAGGGCGGGCCTTTGGGCATTTTCTCAGCCCACTCCACAGCTGTCTGCGTGGAATGCAAAGGAAGATGCATTAACACAGAAGCCACCTCCTGGCTCCGGCCAGCACCATGGCTGGGCCCAGGGAGGCCCAGTGTGGTGAGGAGGATAAGCCTGGACACAAGCGATGCAGAGGACGTCTGAAAGTGGAACCAAACACAGGGTCAGCTGCAGCTGAAGCAGAGCCTGGGCGTCCCTGCACGGAGAAGGAGCAGCAGTGAGTGAGCCCCCGGGGGCAGCGCAGGGTGCCAGCCAGGCCCTCGGGAGGGCGCGTCATTCACTTCATCTGCTCAGTGTGTCTGCTGGCTCACTTGACAAAACCGGTGAGGGCCTGCCTGCATGCATGGGCGTCAGCAGACACACGAGTCCGGACTGCTTTCGCTTCCGGACACTGAGGTAGCTGATTTATACTCACAGCAATCGGAATGGGAAAGGCAGTTTTCGATGACTATAAACATCACACAGCAGCACCGCTGCTGGTTAAGTGCTCCCTTGAGCCTGAGACTTTCTGGCCCCCCATGGGGCTTCGCCTGGGAGAGGGCAGGGCCCGTGACCAGCTGGGCGTGACGGGTCAGCCCCTTCTTCCCATCTCCCTGAAGGGGCTTCCTGGGGAGCTGCTGGCAGGGCCCTGGGTGCTGTCGTCCGCGGTGCTGCCCATGCGCTGTCCATGGTGCTGGGGAGCCTGCCGGGAGCCTGCTGGGGGACCATCTCAGCCTGGGCTGAGGGACAACTTTCTGGAGGGAGAAGGAATGGCTGTGAGCAAAGCGGGGCAACCGCGGGATCTTCTCTGTGCTGACTGTGTATCAGGCACGTGGCAAGAGGGCCGTGGAAGGCGAGCTGGGAGGCCCAAGGGGACACAGCCAGCGCTCAGCATCTGACGCTCTCTGGGCGCGGGTGGGGCAAATGAGTGGCAGGCAAGGTGAAACCTTCATTGCCAGCAGCAGGTGCTGAAAACCACAAGTGCCTACCTGGGGTATGCGGGGACTGGAGGTCAAAGGGTGAGTCCTGAGCCTCCTGAAAAGGGACAGAGGTCAGGGGAGTAGGCAGGGCCTTGCCCAAGCAGCCCTGACATGCCATCTACTTGCTGCAGTTAGACAAAGGTCCTCAAAGCTGATCTGTGGTCACTGCATCAAGAGGTCAAGTCCTGAAATATGGGCAGGGTGAGGCTCTGGGGTGGGAGAGGACACTGGGCTCTGAGAACCTAGGATGACCATGCGCCAGAGCCGCCCCCGCACTGGGGTCTGCAGAGGTACGCTGGGTTCCCTGCCGTGAAACCCACAGAGCCATTCGCTCTGCTAACAACTCTTACCACGAGCCAGAACTGCGCTGAGACCTTTACCGATGGTCACATGTAGGCCACCCTACATGTTAGTAACAACACTTAGCATGGTCGTGAATCATTTCAGACACTCCCCAGAAATCCATGGCTTATGTTACTATCCTTCAGACTGAGCATAATGTCACTCTGTGAAATGGTATTAAACACAGGCTGCTGCTGGGAAAATCCTCAAAACTGTGACACACATTTACACTCAAATCACAGCCAGTCACACCCCGGACCACCCAAAGGTTGGAAGAAGCTCTTAAATAAGTCCACTTGGAGCCATTTAGAAGTAAATGAATGTCTTTCTTTTTTCATTCTAAAAATAGTGACTTCAGTGGTGCCTCTTATGTGTTCTCAAATAGTGGAGAATGCATCACACACAGCTCAGTATACTGGCATTTTCCTCAGGGATATGGGCATCTGGACTGCAGAAAAGCCTCTTTTAGAGGAAAATCATGCCTGAAGTCCATCCTTACACTTGTCACACCCTTGGTGCCCAAGGAGGACAGACCCCAGGTGAATATAATTGGAGAGAACCCAGGTGGACATGTCCAC
The DNA here is from genome assembly GCA_004363575.1 of Solenodon paradoxus. NCBI lineage: Eukaryota > Metazoa > Chordata > Mammalia > Eulipotyphla > Solenodontidae > Solenodon > Solenodon paradoxus. Next base: position 19,803 of record RJWH01007260.1, on the reverse strand, counting down.
ACAGGAAGGTAGAGGTCCTGAGTCAGAGCCTACACTCTACTCCCATTGGCTGTGGGCCTGCTCTACAATCTCCTCTCATTGGCTGTGGGGCTCGCCTACACTCTGCTCCCATTGGATGTCGGGCTAGGAACAGGTCACTTAATTACTTCCCCATTTCCTATCTATCCAGGAGCAATAAAGGCTCACAAGACATGGTGTACATAAACGCACTTTCCAGTTATTTAAACACAAAACAAGTTGGAAAAACTACTTTCCTAACAACCAATATGGAAGAATCCTAACAAATCAGTATATGCAACATTAAGTTAATCTACTTTAAACTCTAGAGGAAATATAATAGTTTTCTGGCAAATGTAGATCACTTAAATTTCACTTCAGGATTAAACCAATTTGAATAGACAGGTAACCACAAAAGAAATCGAAAAAGCTGTTAAAAGATCTACCATTTATCATTAAAAGGTGTCAAGCCTAGAAGATTTTAATGGCAAGATATAGCTAACTTATATGAAATAGATAATTTTTACATTAGTCAAATTATTCCAGAATACAAAAATGAATATATAGTTTCCCAAATCATTGCATATTACCCTAATACCAAAATATGACAAACAAAACACTTGAAAAGGGAACCACTCTAATTTATGGACATTACATTAAAAAATATTAGGAATAGGGCATGCCCTGGTGGCCTAGCGGATAAGGCCACTGGACACAGTTTACATACAATCCAAGGACTCAGGTTCTTGGGGTCAGTGGGGACCAACCAAGACAAACAACCAAATAAGGTAATTAAATGCTTCCTCCTCTCTCTTCCTACCTGCCTACCCACCTTCATTCCTTCCTGTACCTTTCCTTTTAAAAATTAGGAATATTTAGTACCATATCTTAAAATGACACATCAGAATCAACTAGCATTTATTCTGAGTGTAAGAGTCCTTCAAGGATAAGAAAATCTTTTAATTCTTTAATTCAAACAAAGGTCACACAGAGACAGATGACTTGAGGCATTTAACAAAATTCAGCAGCCATCCCTGATAGAAAGGATATGAAGTAAAATGGGTAAACTATGTGGAAATAAACTAACATCTCAGATGCACTGAGTCACTGTGTGCAGACATGGTAAAGGGGTGAAATATTACAGTATTTCCCCTCAAACCAGAACTGACATTCTGGGCGCCCCCTTGCACATTTTTTGTCTCTGTCTTTTTGAAATAAGAAAATGAAATGCACAGTCTAATTATTTGTCATTATTTGTGGGTATGACTGTACAACTAGCAAATCTCAAAAACAATTAGGAAGGTGGCCAGAGTCAGGTTAGAATACAAAAATCAATACCATTTAAAAACCAGCAATTACCACCTCATTATAAGTGGAATTCACATTCATTCATGACAAAGCTATTGCAACCTCGGAATAAATTTCATGTGAAAGGTGTAAGAACTATATAAAGAAATCTAAATATGGCATATTGAAGGCACTAAGGCAGGCAAGCTTAGAATAAAGGAAGAGACATACTATGTTCCTGAATGTGAAGACTATTTCAAAAGATAAAATTGTTCTCAAATTATACATTCTATAAAACTTGATCAGAAGTTTCCGTGGCTATTTGAGGAAGTTATTACACATTTATGTGGAAGTCGATATAGAAAGATAAACGTGTGAGAAATGCTAGGCCAGTTTTGGAGGCTGACGCGTGAATTCTGACACACCACACCCTCCCGACAGTCAGAACAGGGTCTCCAGTCCAGACACAAATAGATTGGCGTGTGCCCCCTCCGACTGAGAGCCAGGTCTCTGCTGGCCGGGCCCCTGCGTCACCAGCCGTCATGTGTGCACACATTATCACTGTCCTCGGCGTGGAGGTAGGCGAGGGTAGAGCCAGAATCAAAAAGCGATCCCTCCCCCCTGCCCCCCGAGGATGATCAGAGGAAGCAGATTCCAGTGCACTGTGATGAAAGTAAACCCTCACAGCCTCTCAGTGCCCAGAGGAACAGGCCGAGTTCCAGTCTTCCCAACACCGACCTCAACTCTGGGGCTTCCTTCCTGGTCACTCTGCTCCGAACCACAAGGCCTCCTGCTGACTTCACCCTCAGCAGGCATGTTCCTGCCTCAGGGCCTTTGCACTGCTGTCCCTGCATGTTCGCCAGGGATTGCACAGCCCTCCTGGTGCTCCACCCTGTGGAGAACGGGCGACACCGGGTCACACAAACCCCAGCGCCCCAGGAGGCAGGCGAGCACACGTGTGGCACACACACGTGCGATGCATTCAGAGAACGAGCACTCACACACTGAGGACGGTCATCCGCCAGCACCCAGGACGTTTGCTGTGCGCCGGGCACAGAGGTCAGGGATCTGAGAAGGAGTCCTCTGCTCAGGTGTGGTCTCGCAGGCGGGAAGAGATCAGGGCACAGGCCCCTGCTGAGCTGGGACTGTAACTGGGTCCTGTGCTCCGAGGAGCGGGCCCTGAGCCCGGACACCGTGGCTGGAAAAGGCGGGTCTGGGAGTGAAGGGAGTGGGGGCAAAGGCTGGAAAGCCCCCTGTGGGTGGGCGATGCTGTCCCTTCTCAACAGGCCGACAGAGAGAGGCCCTGAGTCACGGAGCCGCCACACAGCAGCGCCGGCCACAAACGCCAGCTACAGAGGCCTGCCACCTGCACCGGGGGGCGGCGGGGCGCTGCAAAGGACCCCACACGGCCACCATTCAGGCGTGCTGGACACAGACGTCAGCTCACGGGGTGATCTCGGTGCCGGCTGGAGTGACCCTCACGGCTTGCACAGAGAATGACAGGGTGTTCACTCAGAAAACGTAGAAACCAGAGAAAAGGCACAGGTTCACCAGCAGCGGCCACCAGGAACCGCCTTCCTGCAGCTTCTGTGCTGTCCCGCGGCGCGAGAGGACGCAGCTGCGGCCCCAAAGCCCGGCCCGCACCCAGCGCCCCGGCGGCAGCCTCGGGCATCTTGGCTCAGAACCGGTTCGATGCCACATTCGGGCCACCCCGCTCCCCCACCCCGGCCCAGAGTCGCCAGGGAAACACAGGCAGCCCTTCTCCGGCGCTCCTCGCGTTGTCCTTACCTCGCAGCGGAAGACCAGAGTTTTCCTGCAACTAGAGAAACGCTCCTCCTAATCGGAAAGGAGACCGGTATCTCAGACGCGAAGCAGCGTTATTTAAAAGGCGCCCTGTCGTAGGAATCACGGCCACTGCCCCCCACGCACTCGGGACCTGCAGGTCCCTCCCGCAGCCTCTCACCCGATGGCGCGGGCGCGCAGCCGCCCCTCATTGCCGCGCGTGCGGGGCAGCCTCACCGGTCTCGGGGTGCTGCTGGCCCCCCTTCGCGAACAAAAGAGTGACGTCTCTCAGGGACACACGCAGTCCCCAAGGCCCGCTACCAGCTCTGTGCCTCTGAGGGCGTCTCCGTGTCCAGGGCACAGGTCTCAGCGAGCGGCAGCAGTCACAGCTTCCGTGACCTGCGGGTCTCGACCCTGACATTGCAGGAGCACTGGAGGGCTGCCCCAGGGGGTCAGGGGACAGAGAGCGGCCTGTGCTGATTCCGCCTGCTCGCGGCTCCTCTGGCCTTGCACTGTGATTCGCTAGCTTTCTGCAGCTGAAACCTGGGCCAGGCCCGCACAGTGCGGGGCCCTGGCAGCTGCACTGGCTGTCGAAACGCCTCTGGGGGCGGGTGAGGAGAGCGGCTGGCAGGGGCACGGCTGAGAGGCGTGCCCGCGAGTTCCAGCTTTTCCCACCGATGGAGCAGGAGTGGGGCTGGGTCTGAAGGCAGATGGCGCCTCCCACGCTGGCTGGCGACCGACCGGGAGCTGCAGGTGCGGGGCCCTCACTGTCTCGCTTGCCCTCTGGGAGGAGCACAGCCACCTCAAAGAGTGGGCCTGGAGCCGTGTCCTGACTCCAGCAACTGTCCCGGCCAGGTGAGCGTGGGCCGCCTGCTGCTGCTGCAGGTGTCTGGACTGTCGGGGTCAGAGGACTCTGGTTCCGGAGCCGTGCAGAGCTCTGCTGCTCAGTCGGCCCACAGGAGGCGGCAGCCCTCCTGAGCTGGGAGCCCTCTGAGTCTGGTCCTCGGCCCGCCTGGCACAGAAGCCTGCCACCGGCCGCGGCCTCGCCCCTGGGCAGTGGGGGCAGCGGTGGCCGGGGCTCGGACTCAGGACACAGTGGAGGTGCATCCAGCCACGCTCCTGGCCGACTTGTTAAACCGCTTTCCCACTGCCTGGTTCCTTAAGCAGCCACCTCTGGAGCAGGGCAGAGTCAGCGGGGAGTGCAGACAGACGGAGACGAACGTGGTTCGTTCCCGGGACCGCTGCCTTCAAGGCCCGCCCCGCAGCCCTCCCCAGTGGCTCCTTGCCGTGACTCGGGCCACATGGCTCTGAAGAGGCCGAGGATAGTTCCCCGCCCTGTGGCTTTGGATGCAGCTGTGTGACAGGCTGGGGCCAAGGGTTGCTGGTGAGCAGAGAAGCAGGCCTGCACGACTGGGCAGAGCCTCGGAAGAGCAGGGCGGCAGCACCCGCCACTGGGACGGTGGGACACAGGATGAGACGTGTGGCACCAGGTCTCCATCAACCTCCTACAAATTGGGAACAGTCCTGACTGTTCTGGGGCCAGAGGGACCTGATCTGCGTTTCTAGTTAGGAGACGTACAGGGGCGAGCTTGGATCAGGCGACGGGGGGCTGAGGCGTGGATGCCTTTTGGCGTCAGCGTTCCTCCGCCGTGGGCGCGCCGTGTGGGGACTGGTGACGCTCTGGGCGCCCATGGTGACCTCCCTGGCGGGGAGCAATAATGCTCCTGGAGTTTAGTGAGGTCCACACCAGCTGTCGGGTTAGAATTCTCTCTGTATATCACTCTATTATGAAGGTTATAATTAGCTAATCAGACTCATAATTCATCTGCGAAGTTTTGTTGTGAATACTTAGGGAGACAATTGTACAGTTTTTCCCAGGATTCCTTCCAGGAGGGGAAAAAAAAAGAATGCTGAAACTTCGTAGAGAATAAGAACACAGCAGGTAGAGAAACTCCTAATTAGAAGTTCTCGGTGGAGAAGCCCTCCATTTCCTTTTAAAGAACCGTGTAATTACTTCTCAGAATTGAAAAATTGCTTCATTTGATCAAATATTTGGATTAGCAAAGAAATTAATTGTACTGTACCTTCATTTGTATTTACAGTGAATAAATGAATGCTAAAAATAACAGCAGCAGCAAAAGTGCCTGTCAAAAAATAAAGCTAAAGCAAAAAATCCAGATAAAATGATGCAGTGTGTGCATCGGTGCAGACCGCCGCTCCAGACTCCCCGCAGCCGTGCGCCCGCCCCGCCCGGGACCCTGCCCACCTGCCCACCGCACGCAGGCTCCGACCAGGTCCTGAGAGCAGAGAAACCGCGGAACCGGCCTCAGCGACCTAGCGCGCTGTTGGCGCAAGTGAAGCAGTCACGTGAGCCATCCCGCCGCAATTCCAGGTTTCCCCGAACCAAGACCACTGCCTCGACCTGGGATCTCCTACCACGAAAGGGTTCTTTCTGGACCAGGAGTGATGGAGAATCTGAAGACTCTACGACTTCCTGCCGAAGGCTAGAAATCAAGTCAGGCTTCAAGCCAAATGTGGCCAGGCTTACTGAGGTCCTGCACAACGGATACCCAGAGACCCGGGGCTGGTGGTGCTGAGACCCAGCACTGGGAGTACTGACTGTGCCTGGCTGGGTACCGCCACCTTGTCACCCAGTCAGACAATGGCACCCAGAGGAAGGCAGGAGTGCCCCGCGCACCTGTGTGGGCCAGGCGCTGTCCCAGGGCACAGAGACCCGGCCGGCCCTCACCATCCTGGACGGTGCAGGTGCTGTCTTTACCCTCGTTTCGTGACGAGGAAACAGGCTCAGAGAGGCTCCGATGTCGTCCTGGCCACAGCCAGGTTAGCGTCCCCACAGGTCCTGCTCTCAGCTTCCTGCCTGTCAGATGGGGACTGCGTCGTGGCGCGTGTCCCCACCCCGGCGGGGTGTTCCGATGAGGTGAGTTAAGGCCGGAAGAGCTTTGCCCACACAGAACACCAAATGTTTGCTTTTCTGAAACCCTCCTGCTTCCGTAAGTGCGTGTTTAACGTGATCATACGGGTGGGGTTTATTTGGGTGGAAGAATTTAGTCGTCTGGTAAATGACTCAGCCATGAGTTTATGGAATCATTAAAGGATCAGAGGGGTGGCTTCAGTGTTTCCCTTGTATCTCCCAGCATTTTATGGCAGTTTTGTGCTTCAGAAGGATTTGTGAAGCGGGTGTTTGCACAGGGCTGACTGGATGCCCCGTGCGTGCTGACCTGACGGAACTGGGCGCAGAGAGGAGGGGAGGCCCGCCCTGCACAGTTGGCAAGGCGGCTTGGATCTGGAGCCAGTTCGGGCACAAACTGGACCGCGGCTGCTGGGGCGGAGACCCATGGGCTGAGGAGGGAGGAGAGGGCAGGTCGGTGGGGTGAGGCGGCAGGCCTGCTCGCGGACCTGGGTGGACACCTGTGCCCCTCACCACTCTGTTGCCAGTGGCCGGTATGCGGCACCCTGTCGTCACTACCAGGAGCCCCCACCTCCCTGTTTTCCATGAGCTCTTGTTCCCTCACACACGCAGCAGGCAGCTGGAACCCGCAGACTGGAAAGGGCGCCTGAGTCAGCTGGCAGGAGAGCAGCCTGGGGTGCGGGTGTGTCCTGCTCTCTCTCTGCCTGAGGGGCCCTGTGAGAATCAGAAACTTCTGCAACGCCCAGCCTCGCAGCTGAGTGAAGGATGTGCAGTGAAGGATGGTCACCAGCACCTCAGTGCCACCAGTGCTGGGTCTCAGTACTCCCAGCGCTGGGTCCCAGTGCCACCCACCAGCAGGACAGTCGACTAGAAATTGAAGGCCAGAGGGCGCCCGGGTCCCAGGGGCTGCCACGCTGATAGTCAAGGCTGGGGTGACAACACTGCCTTTGCCTCCAGTTGGGCGCAGCCAGGCCACTGCACCCGCTTGCCCAGGCCCATCATCAAGGTCACCCCAGCGTCCAAGTCAGGCCGGGTGAGCCTCACAACCTGCCACATGGCCAGAGGCTGCCCGAGGCCTCCAGGACCCTGTACAGGCAGCGAATGCTCCGCTAGAGGGTGGAAAGGGAGTGAAATTTAGGGGAGACATTTGAAAATCATGGAAATTCTGTCAGGAGGACAGTTTAGCCTTCCCTGCCCTCAGGAGCAAGAGTAAATAATGGTAGTGGTAGAGAGCTCCACAGCTCGCTGGGTTCATCTCCCCAGACGGCAGCGCTCCTTCCCGGAGCGGAAACCCCCATTCTTTATCACGTTCATTAAAGGTGCATGGACACCATTATATTTACAATAAAAAGAAAGATAAGTCTGAGTAAACACCGTTGGCAACTAATATAAAATGATGTTCATAAAAGATTACAAACATTTTGATGTTCTTTACGGTTTCCTCTTCGGTTGAAAACTACAATCTTCAATTCTCTCTTGGAAAAAACCCATCTTCACGTTATTTAACATCTCACTGAATGACTCTAAAGACCGCAGATCACAGACTCGGGGCGAGACTCGCTCTCATTGGCTCTCTGCGGGTTGAGACGTGACAAAATAATAATGTTGCGTTGAATAAGCATGTGTTTCATTAAAAAAAATTTCCATTATTTCCATGGTAATGAAGTAGGAAGGATTTCCACGCTTTTCCCCTGGTCTTTCAGAAATCCCACTCTGCTCTGAGCGCTCTGTTGATATCCACCGAAGAGTCTGAAATTGCACTGGGAAGCGTAAAAGAAACGTGAAACGGGAGTGATTTTCGAAAACGTGGCGACGCTGTCCAGTCTGCACAGAGCACTCTGAATGGAAAGTGCTCTTCCCGGAGGGGACACGGCGATCTGGGGGACGGACGGAGATTAGGATCATCTTTCCAGCCGGTGTGTGGGCTCTGGTGCCACCGGTCAGTGCTTGTCCCTGTTTTGTTTTGTTTTTCTTTTTAACTAAGCCATGAGGCCACACATCCATGTTAGCGCCTCGGCCCTCCTCCTCGAGTGCCATGCAGGCGAATGTCTACGTATTGAGTGGCGGGGTGGCTTCCAGATCAACTCCCACCTGCAAAATGCTCAGTGTCATCTCGTGTCTTTGCATCGGGTCACAGGTCGCTGGGCTGCTGGCACCGGTTCTCAGTGGGCTTCAATGGAGCTTAAAGGAGGAGGAGACGGAGCCCGGAGCCACAACCCCATGGCAGAGCCTGTGCCAGGTCTGCGAATAATGCAGCATCTGTTCTGGGGGGGCACGGATGACTTCCACACGTCACGTGTGACAGGCATCGGAGGATGGGATCAATAGAAGCTTTGGCGGACAGACTTAGTGCCGTCGCCCGCCCGTCTCAGGCGTGGATGTGCGTAGGTGTAAAATTGTCATCGCTTCTGTGCTTTGCATCTACTCCGCCTTTCAAGGCGTGTTAACTGCAGTGCAGCCTTTCCTCTTCCAAGAATGGAGCCCTGGCTTTGCCGGGTAGGGACTCTGCAGGGTGAATTAATCACATTTGGTAATCTTCTAATTACGGGCTTCCTGCGCATCCCCCGAGGGGGAGGATGGCGGGTATTCTGTTGAACGGGCTTGAGGACGCTGTACCAACTCTTCCTATTCTTGGTGACCTTTCTTCCCTTCTAGCAAGCACACCAGCCCAGGATTAAACTTCAGAGACTGTCACGGTGAGCATGGCCTCCTGATGGCTCCAGCCCAGGATTAAACTTCAGAGACTGTCACGGTGAGCATGGCCTCCTGATGGCTCCAGCCTTTGTCAGCGAGAGACCCATGTCCCTGCTCTGAGGTCGTGTTAGGTCTCTTTCTGCTCAAGGGCAGCCCCGACCACCACCTCCCAGCCCCACTGGCAGGTGAACAGGTGAACGGGATGAAAGGCCCTTCCGTTCTCTGCTCCCTCCTGAGCGGCATGTGGTACCCCCGCCCCCCACCCCCCGCTGCACAGCTCGTTCACTTGCCCTGGACTCCACCCCAGCGGTGTCTGCGAGGCTCGATGGCGAGCCAACCGAAATGTTGGTGTCTGATGCCCAGAGGTCTCCTTCCAAACTTTCTGCACATCCCAAGTCGTGTCTAATGGATACAAATGGCTTCCAGACACATCAGGGCAAACTGTCAAGATTCAACCACTTAGGACTCTCACAATGGCAGCAGCTTCATCTGACTCAACCCGAGAAAAAACGCATGAGAAACGCGGAGCTGCTCCAAGACCCAGAGGCGTGCGCCGGCTCTTGAGCCCTCGGTTGCATTTCCTCAGGCCTCTCTAGGAGAGTACACACTGCAGACAGAGTAAAATGACAAGTGTCCACTGCAGAGGAAGTGACTCTAGCAAAACCCGGAGGAAACTAAATGCTTAACGACAAGGGAATCCCAGGAACGACAGACCGACCTTTCAGCTGACGCCTGTCGGCGTGGGCGATGGACGGTGAAGGGACAAGCAGTCAGACACACGGGCACGCAGGCTCATGCCGCTTTCTGCACGATAGCTGAGACGGGGAAGCGACCGGCTTCCTCAACAGGTGAGTGACACAGTGCACTCATACAACGGGATAGCATCGTCACTACAAGGAAGATGGTTCCAGTGCCCGCCACCGCACGAGTGACCTGAGGACACCACCCTAGTGAATAGGCCATCTCACTGGGACAAAACGGGCCCGTCCCACTTGTCTGAGCTCCTGGAGAGTCCATAAAATCGGAGACACAAATAGAATGGGGCTGTCATGGCTCAGAGGGTGCTCACTGGCCACAGTGGGGGCTGTGTCTGTCACCTGTCACCAGGTGGGGCTCGTGAGAGTGTCCATACTTCCCTGTGCTTCCCTAATTTTCCACAGTGAGTATGTGTTTCTCTTAAAAGCAGAAAAATGCATGCACCCTCAAAAACAGGGAGAGTGGGCATACGCAGGGCAGATAAGTCACAGACCAGGAGAAGGCCTTGCCGCTCAGACGCCACCACGGGACTGGGAACTCCCCGGGGGATTTGGGGTGATAAACCGGGGAGTGTTTGGTTACTCACACTCATGTGGGAGCAATGAAGACACCTGACAACAGGGGTTCAGCAGGGCCGCGGCGTCACGCATGCAGCGGCAGGTGGGCTACACGTGGACGGCTGCGGTGCTGGGGCCGTGTCGGGGGTGCTGAGTGCGCCCCCTGTGGCCCCCATTCCACGCAGCGCACCCCGGTGTGTGCGCAGAGAAGGCGCAGCAGGCTCCTGGCGCTGTGCCCGCCTGGAGAAACCGCAGTCAGCCTGCGGGCCTGTCACCAGGAGGACGGAAAAGGCAAGCCGTGGGCGCACACCCGCACGTCTTCACCGAGCAGACGCGGCTCACGGTGGCGCGGGGAGCTGGGCCGGAGCCAGCGGGATGGCGCGCTGAGTCTCAGACACAGCGAACAAGAGCGGGTTAGCACAGAAGACACCTTCGACATGATACCTGCCGTTTCATAAAGTTTAATTGCACCACGCAACAGAATATGATGTTCAAGAAGGTCTGTCCAGAGAAACCAAGCAGATGAGTCAAATCAAACGAAAACAGATTTTAGCCCAACAATCCAAGCAGTGGTTACAGACAGGAGGCGGGCAGGTCGGGTCAGGGCTCTGCTATCTGGTGAAGGGCAGGAGGGGACTGAACGTCACATGTCACGCTGATGTGATTTACAAGGATGCAGTGACGCGGTCAGTGCCCCTTCACCACAATTAGACAGGAAACAAAAGCAGTGGCAAAGGTGGGAGCAGCGCAAGCCCCCAGGAGAAAGTCCAGTGTTTGACAACAAGTCCTAGGTAACACGCTCAAGCCGGAGCCCAGGCCCGGAAACACGACGCAGTGTGTGCTGCTGCGCTTACCGTGAGCAGGCACCTCGGCTGCAAGACGTGTGCGATCGCTCCCGCCATCTCCCTTCCCACACTCTGTCTTGCGCCAGTGATCAGGGCCCTACGAGCGCGGACTTGCACTCTGTACACGAACATGCTGCCGGAAACGGCCCGGTGCCCCGCTAGTGCGCTCCAGCGCCCGCCCGCTGTGGTTCCAATGCTGCTCTATTTTTGTGCTTTCTCTGCTTTACCTCCCCACCCCGCCCCTCCTTGAGGACAAGGAGAGGGCCCTGGTCCTCTCTCACTGCACTCAGAATGGTGTGCAAAGACTGTGTTGGTTGAAACGGATCGTGACCCCTGCCAGCGGCGTCGATCCATGTGTTTAGAGGTTGAGGAGTAAGCTGCGAGTAAGGGCTTCTGCCACCAGAGAAACAGTCCTAGGAAGGAACAGGAGCCCCTGGGCTTCCTCTAGGAAGCCCTCCTTGACTTACCCCTGCCCCCAGGCCCTTCCTCCCGTGGAGCACAGAGCTGGTTGGTTAGCTTACTGACTGTCTCCACATTTACCTCTCCCTCAGGCTGGGCCGATACATGGCCCAGTGGGTCCTCAACACATGTCTCCCGAGTGGTCCCAGTTCTCTCATTTTGGGCTCAGGGCCTGAGGCGGGGTGGGCCTCATGTCTCTGGGCACCAGGTCATCTGCAGGAAGCTAAGATTCCTGAGAACTCTCAAATGACAGGATAAAAGCAAGTTCCCAAACATCTTTGGAAACAAAATTAAAATTAACTTAAAACTTTCTCATGAAGAATAGTATATACAGACATAGAATCTGTAACAACTCTTCATTTAGAAGAGCCGATTACATGAGGTGACTGCCAACTTATGGTTTTCATCATTTATCCATTTTGCGACAACAAGTTGTTGCCTATTTTCATAAAGAGACACTTGGGTGCCACAGCCCCCCTTACCTCCTCAACGAAGTCACTGAAGTTCTGGAGAAAATACTTCCAGTTTATATAGGGCTTTAGATGAAGCCTCACTTTTCTCAAAAAATAGTGATACTGGTTATCTGAAAGTCTGTAACAGAAATCCTTAAGAACTTGTCCAAAATCTGAAGCCTTCACAAACCCAGTGTCATCTTTATCCAACACAAAAAATGCCTAGAAAAAAAAAGAGAGGTGGATGCTACTTTTAAATGAATATTTCAAAAATTTTTTTTCTTAAGTATTGCTTCTGCTGAATGCCAAAGTAATCAACTGTATGCAATCCTTGTAAATTCTAACTTGCTACACAGCTGCCTCTGGTAAGTAAGATATGTGCATTCACTCCTATGAGGGGAGAGACGAGGATGAGGAGAGGAGAGGAACCCTGCCCAGTTCTGCAAGGGAACCACGCCCAAGTGCCCAGGAGGCTCGTTCTAGTGGGAAGGGGTCTCTGCAGGTCACTGCCTGGGGCCTCAATAAATTCTAGCTCCGTTACCCTAAGTCACTTGTAACAGGAGGCTCAGGAACAACCCCAAGGTGTCAGGATGTGGGCAGGAGTCTCAAGGCAGAATTCTGACATCCCAAGTGACCAGGAGGCGGATCCAGGGGACCAGCTGCTTCCCACCCCGTCCTTGGCTTTTATGCACAGGCTGCTGTCCTTTCCTGCCCCTAGGCCCGTGGCCTGGCCTCCTAGGAGGACACCCCACTGCCCGGTAACAGTGCTGATGGGGCGGGGGCTCTGTGCCAACCTGGCAGTTGAGTATCAGACTGAAAAAGTGCAAAAATGTGCTATAAAAAGAAAGCACATTTCGTTTCCATCGGTTGAAACAAAATAATTCATTTCTATTGCACGAGGAAATCTGTACCAAGTGCTAGGTTAAGTTTCCTTTTTTTTAAGTAAAGATTTAGGGTGCTTGAAGGCCCCAGACCATATGCCCTCGTGGCAACTCTTGTTCAGGCTATTAGGCACAGTCTGGGCCCAAGTGGGGTGACAGCTGTGTCTCCCACCTCACCGGAGAGCCAACACGCTTCAGCACTGCTTTGGTCGGTGGCAGCGGAATGTCCCTGCACAGCGCGGGTTGCTGTAGCCACACGCTCAGGGAGTGACGGCGACCAGCCCTGCGGCTCACCCTAAGCCCTTCCTTCCTCTTGACTTGGCTGGATAGAAACAGGGCACCTGTCCGGGCGCCTGGCTGTGGGTGAAGAGGAGGGCTCTGCCATCAGAGGGCAGCGTCTGTGTGAGACGGGCCTCCTGCCCCGCAGCCCGGCCCCTCTGGCCTCCCTGGATCCCTGCGCGTTCTGTCCGTCCTCCCAGCCTGCCTCACAGGTGGAACGGCTCAGACGCCACAGAACGGAAGGTGGCCACATCCAGTTGGAAGACGGATGCACCGGTGTGGAGTCGCCGTTTGTGCGCAGAAACAGATGCCCACACCCCCGAACGGCCTTCCCCGTCGCTGCCTCCGGCGCCCTCTCCTCCCAACGCGGCTCCGAGCCGCCTCGCTCCAGTCCCCATGGTCTGCATGGTCTCTCTTGGGGGTACCCCCCAAGGGCTCCACGGACCCCCGTTTGAGAGACACCCCAGTGGCTGTTCAAGATGTCACTTCGAATGGGCAGGGGGCGGAGCCACCTCGCAAACGGGGTTCTCTGTCCTGCAGGGCGCCCTTGAGCAGCGCGCGTGGCGCTCCACGGCTTCCCAGGAAAACGAGGAGACACAGCTGCTCCGGCCCTCTCTGCTCCAGCCCGGTCCCCTGGGCTGCCCTCCGACGATGAGCGGGGCTGTTTGTCCCCACCACTGCCACTGGCCCTGCCCCACATTTACTCGCAGCCCCCGTGCACACCCAGGGGCCAGGCGAGTGTCAGCTCCCGCTGAGCTTGGGTTTTCCAGGCGACCTGCACCACGAAAAACACGTCACGTGCTCAGAGAGCACTGCGGGAACCCCTTCCTCTCCGGGCAAAGGGTAAGTTCGCTGACGTTGCACCGGCCGCCTCCTCCTCTCCCTCAGCCCGTGCTCCTGGGCTGTGCATCCCGGCCAGGCTGCACCCAGCGCGCCTTCACGCTGGGGCGTCGGGGAGCGGCCCGGCGAGGGAGGGCCTGAGCCGTGCGGGCTCCTCCACGGCGGGCTCACCACCCCCGAGGCTGCCCGCGCAGATGGCACACGCTCGTCTGTCTCCGCTGCAGCCATGCCTGTGTGGCCCAGTGTGGGACACCACCGCCCGCCAGGAGCAGAGTCAGAGCACTGTCTCCTGGGACCCTGCTGGACAGCAGCACCGTATGGGGGACCCCCTTTCTCACCCGCCCTGCTCCCTGTGACCTCCGCCGTGAAAATCTCTTTGTGCCATGGACGCCTGCCAACCCCTTCAAGGCCACCTCACGTCCTGCGACTGCCGCCCTCAGCCCTCTTGGCCTGGAACTCCTGTCTTCCCCCGAGAGTGGCACCTGCTAAACGCTGATCCTGCCTCGCAGACACGCTGGCGGCAGCCATGGCGTTTCATGGCGCAGAGATGGAGCCCCACTGGCTCTGGGGCCGTCTGGTCCCAATCGCCACACCCCGCCCCAGCCTGACGTCCCACAGAGCCTGGAGAGAGGCGACGGGTCTGAGAGGCATTCTTCATGATGCAACACAGTCCCGCACGCCAGCTCCCGCCGCGGCACAATCCGATGGCCGTACCGTCGCCAAGGGCAGCCTGCAGGCGGCCACCACGTCCTGCACGTTCTTCAGAACCTCGTCTGTCCTCAGCGTGGCAAAGTCGACAGGCGCGCTCTCCTCGCTCCCTTCCGTCGGAGGCTCCGCCGGCTGGCTGCTGTAATCCACGGCTCTCAGAAGTCAAGGGCGTTGACGGAATCGCAAGGACAGCTGACTCCCCAACTTGTCCACAAAGAAAGGAGAGAACATATAAATAAGAAGCAACCCATCACTTATTCATTCAATAAACAGTTGCCGAGCACATGCGTGCTGTGCAGACGTGTCCCTGCCTGGAGGCGCGTGCGTACCGCTGCTTCGACAGCAGACACACAGACTGAAGTCGGTGAGCGAGGCGAGGCGAGGCGAGGCGAGGCGAGGTCAGTCCTGCCGGCAGGGCCTCGACTGCCTGCCCCGAAGCTCTGAGCCCTGAGGGCTGGGCAGCAGCGCCCGTACCTGGGGAGCACTGAGGATGGCAAGAGGAGGGCCGGTGACTGACCAGGTCTCTGCAGGCGCCAGTGTTATGGGAATTTACATCTGACACTGTCCTCAGAGATGGTCTGGGGGCAAAACTGCAGGGTGGTGAGAAGGGGGCTGTGGTCAGCGGACCTCAGCTAATGAGAGCCTGGGCTGACGAAGAGCGGAGGGGTTTGCAAGGAAGAGAAAGATGTCACAGACAGACAAAAAGAACTGAGGAACAAAGATGCTAAATTCTGTTTCAAGAACGGTAAGGCTGTCAAGCTGAAGGAACTTACAAGATATCTTTTACAAAACCCAAGTAGCTTAGGATTTTCTCAGATAAAAAAATCCCACCCTATGTGCATCTCAACAAGGCCATCCATATTGAAAGAGAGAATTCCTCCTGCCCTTGACTGGTAGCACCAGAGAGAATGCCTTTAAATTCTGAAAGAATGTAGTATGGGATAAAGCCTAAAAGTGTCATGAGAACACAGAGTGCATTTATTAAGGGTGCAAAATAATTCAAAATAAAGCGAGCTCGCATTCAAAGCTCACATTTCTGTGACTTAGGGCTTACAGATAATTGAACACCTAAACTTGCTTTTAGCAGCCAGACGGCAGGTGTTAGGAAGACCCGCCTGGAAGGCTAGGAAGCCAGAGAGACGTTTCCGGTGGTTCCGTTCTCTCTCTCGAGGAGACAAGCCAAGTGCCGGCTTCCCAGCCCCAGCTGCAGAGCACCAGGCCCTGGTTGGCAGCTCCCGCGACGGAGGAGCGGAGGGCAGGATAATCAGCTCCATTTCATCGGTGGGATAAACTGCCAACTTGATATTAAAATTTAGTAATAAAATCAAATGCATGTGCTAATCCCAGTATTATTCAGAAAAGTCTATTTTGGATCTCAAAAAGAATAATTTACATATAATTACAAATAACTGAGATGTTTATCATCAAGAGGTCTTTGAGAAGAAACAAGCAAGTGCGCGATGGATTCTTATTAAGGTTTCAATTCATAAAAAAGTTTATCACCCCATTGAAAGGTGGACTAGAGAATTCCAGGGTCCTTTTGTTGTTGCTTCTAAAAGGATCAAGCTTAGCTCTATTTTAACAAGACTCTCTGACAATCATTTAGTTAATTCTTTATCTGGTGCTGGTTTTCTGTGAGTGACTCATTGCCTGCACGCGGATCCTCGTTTGGCTGTGAACAGGGGCTGTTTAAGGTAGATGAGAACATGCAGGCATGTGAGAATGAAAGGGTCCATTTCTCTACACAGACAGACAGACAGACAGACGCTGGACTGTTCACAGCTCAAATACAATGGAGCAATGTCTTCAAAATGCAGGATTCAACAAGCTATCAATCTGCATGAGGGAGAATAAAAGAAATGCAGACAACTCAGAAAATGTACTTCTAGCTGACCCTTTCTTAAGAAATTACTTCAGGAAGTGCTCCAGCAAAATAAGAATGAAAATTAAGCAATGAAGAGGATCCAGGAAACAGGGCATCCAAGCAGGCGAGCAGCCTGGCAGCCCAGTCTGCTCTGGAGGTGAGAGACTAGAGTAGGAGAATGTGGGGCCGGGCTCCAGAAGTGGGGGCAGGGCCCCAGGGAACAACAGAAAGTGGGCTGGAACGCTGAAGAAAGCTGAAGGTTGACAATGCTGAACTTTACCTGAGCCCTGTGATTCTAGAAAACAGCACTGGTTACAGAAATCACCCTGCCCTTTATGTCTCCAGAACCAGATACCCTCAAGTTTGCCTATGACAAGGTAGGCACAGGCCAGGGACACTGCCACTGAGAAGAAAAGCTGATTTTCATTCGTGATCTGGACAATGAATAATATTTACATGGTCATGATTACAAGATGCTAGTTAATGGTGTTTGAGTTTTAGAATCAATGCATGAACCTAGTAGGGAGAACTTGGTTGTAGCTGCAGGGGAGGTTAAATTCAACTATTTTCATGGGCTTTCCCTCCAAGAATTCCATCAGGTTGTCACAATGAAGATCTGAGAACTGTCGCCTCTTGGCTCTGGCAGGAAAAGGGAAGGGCTAATCCTCTGAAAAATGCCCAGAGCCTTTTCCATCATAATTTTCCAAGGGGAAAGTCTTTTCCAGAGCCTTGTCCCATCCGAGGGAATTAGCAACTAGCCAACTACAGCCCTCTCTAGACTTCCCCTCTCACCTAAGAGTTGAAAAATAAAGCCAAGAAAAATTTCTGAAGATCAAGCCAGGAGTGCAAGTATACTAAAAGAGGGAGACTTGATCATGCAAGTCTTTCCCCTCTCCAATACCTTACCACCACATCAACTCATATCCAGTAAAATAACAACAGATTATAATAGAAAGACCTGCAAGAAAATATTTTCTATTTAAGAAGTCCCTAGGGAATCCCAAAGAAACAGGACAAAACAATCATGCTGAAGGGAACTGATGCCTTTTGCACTAACAGCTACAGCAACATTAAATACAGTCCAAATTCTAGCTAAGTTGATATAAAACATCACACAAATGGCCTGTTTACCTTAGCTCCTATCATTCAACACCTCATGTCTGGCTTTCAACAACAATCAAATCAAACTAAACTAAATGAAAGAATGCAATGTATGCTGATAGACAAGAAAACACAGTCTGAAGAGATAAAGCCAGCGGGAGAACCAGATTCAGATATGTCAGGCTTTGGGAAAACGGTCAGGGACTTTAAAAGAACTATGATTGACATGTAAATGATTGTAATGGAAAAGGAGACAAATGACAAGAATACATGCATAATGTAAGCAGAGAGATGGGCACTCTAAGAAAGAATAGAAGGAAAATTATAAAGATCAACAATGTAACAGAAAAAATTCTTTTCATGGACTTATTAGTAGAATGGATATGACTGAGGAAAAAAATCAGGGAGCTTGAGGAATGTCAATAAACCTCCTCTACTGAAGCGCAGAAAGAAAAAAGAATGAAAAAGAACTGACTATTCAAGAACTGTGGGACAATTTCTAAGGTTATAACAGCTACATAATTGAAGAGGACAAGAGGAAGGCACAGAAAAAGTATTTGAAGTAATAAAGGCCAATAACTTTCCAAAGTTAATGACAGACACCAGATGCAGGAAGCTCATGGAACACTGAGTAGGAAAAATACCAAAATCTACACCTCGGCACATCATATTCAAGCTGCAGAAAACCAAAGACAAAAAGAAAATCTGGAAAGATGTCGGGGGTGCGGGGTTTAAATCTTATATAGAGGAACAAATATAAAAATTACTTGGGAGTCTCATCAGAAATTTCAGAAGCAAGAAAAGGGTGGAGGGAAATCTTTCAAGTGTTGGAAAAAAAATCACCAATCTAGAATTCTATATCCAGTGAAACTATCCTTCAAAAATGAAGGAGAAATAACAAACTATTAGACAAAAAAGTAAGGGAATTCATGACCTGTCCTTCAAAAAATAGTAAAGGACATTCTTCACACCTAAGAAAAAGCATATAGGTCTGGTATCTGATCGACATAAAGGAAGGAAAGAGGGTCACAGTGAGAATAAACAGAAGCAAAATAACATCTTTTTAAAATCCTTATGATTTAGTAGATAGTTGTTCAAAGTACTATGTCATGACTTGGATATTACAGCATATGGATAAGCAGAGCGAATGTCAGCAGCGTTGTAAGGGACAGGAGAGACGATATGAGAAAAGTCATGAGGAAATTGCATTGCCTGTGAGGGAGGGTGGGGTCACCTGCAAGGGGACTTAGGCTAGTGATTAACGTCTATTGAACATTCTAGAGCAAACACTGCATATTTATAGGAGGGAAGGATACCAGCAGTCTTGCCTTACAAAGACAGGGACACTGATTTGTGCACTCGGCCACCAGAGCTGAAGTCTAAAGCAAGACAGAAACTCACATAAAATCAGAGGAGGCACAATCAATTCCAAGTTCCTTCAGTTAAAAGTGTATGAGATTAAGACTTGCAGTATATGAAGTGGCCTAAACACACGATCAGCTCCAGCCCAATGTAAACCCCTCCTGCAGTGACAGAAAAGGGTAAAAGACACAGAGCAGTGATCCTTAAAGTGGGGGCTCTGGTTCAGTGGCTTCTGCATCACCTGGGGCCTTGCTAGAAATGCAGATTCCCCAGAGCCCAACTGTTATGTCAGAGTCTGGGGGAGGGACCCAGCAAGCTAAATTTTAACCAGTCTCCCTGCAAGTCTTCAGCCTGCTGGAGTCAGAGGACTAGTGACCTACGTCACTAAGGATGACAAGAAAGTGAGAGATGCCAACACCCACGGGATTCCATGCGTGAGGGAGAACGGTTGGGCCGGATACAAGAAACCACTTCCTGAAACCCCCAGAAGGATGTGGAGAAGCAGCTCCACAAGCGCCCTCACTGTCTCAGGACGGGTGGCCAGCTACCTCTGAAGGTGGGGATGAAACCCAGGTGAGAAACAGAAGAACGGATTAAAATTCTATATGGGCAGTGATTAGATCCCGGGCCCCTCCCCAAATCACACAGTACCTGTGTGACTGGGTACGGAAGTGATGGAAGCTCCCCCACTTGCGTGGAAGAGCAAGCAGGAGGTGTAATGTCCGAAGACAAGGTGCTTCTGATCTGGGGGCACCTGTCCTAGTTCAAGGTTGGGAGGGGTCTTCATAAAAAGTGAAGTCTCCAGACTCCTACTAGCTTCCTAAGGCTCTGTAACAAAATGCCACAAAATGGTGGCTTAAAATCTCATGCATTACTCATGCACAGTTCTGGACACCAGAATTATTAAGTCAGCTTCACAGGGCTCACACCAAGCGCTGGAGACTCGGCTCTCTGCCTCTTCTGGGTCCTGGCAGCAGCCGGCATCCTTGGCTTGCACTGCATCTCTCTCT
>RJWH01007259.1:0-42373 GCA_004363575.1 Solenodon paradoxus | reverse complement strand
GTGTTATCTACTCCTTTGTCATTCCTCCAAGTTTTACCTTCTGGTTCCCTGTCACTCCAGAACTACTCCTGTCCCTAACTCTTGATGACTTTAATATTCCCATGGATGATACTCCCATATGCAGGTCTCAGTCTCTTTACCTCTTCTACTCCTCTAAAAGATCTTGTCTTCCATCCCATCTCAGCAACTCATCCCCATAATCCTACCCTGTCATTACCAGTATAGTCCAAATCCTTCAAAACTCCACTTTTCAAATTTCAGTCTCTGAGAAAAGGCAATCCCTGTCTTTACAGGTCTCCCTTTCTACTGCCCACTTTGAACCATCATTAACTTGCACTGGCACTATAATCCACTGAACCTGCCACCTTTTTCTTGTCCTTTACTCTCATGCTCTTAGTTCCCTCATTGCTCAATTTCACTTCCATGGGCTGTTTGTTCTAATTACTCACTTGCTTATATTCTCCATTCTTTGTTTCTATCTCTGTCCTTCTATTCATCCAGGAACACATAAAAACACCATTTTACTCAGACTTCCCACCTACTCATGTAGCTCAGTGTAGTTGGTTGAAAACACCTAACCATACCAAAGGAATCTTATTTTAAATTCATAACGCCTATCCTCAAGTGTTCCTTTAATGTTGCCTGGATGATATCACCTTTCTATATTCTACTTTTCATCTTCCTACTTCACTAAGAGAAGCAATTACAAGACAACCTCCACAAGTCCCACATATTATCTTTCAAACTACCTACATGTGGCATCATATATTTGTATATCCTCTCCCATTATTATAGTTGAAACTTCTACTTAGAGAAATTCCATCTACTTCACTTACTTGAGAATATATTTAAATTATCTATTTTTCTCATTAGTAGATCTTTTCTACTAGCATAAAGCATGCTATAATATAGCATATGCTCATAATTATAAAACCTTCCCTGATACCCTATATCCTCCTCCAGTAAGTCATTCTTTGCTCTGTTCCTACAATCTTAAACTAAAACTCTATTGAAATAGTTATTTACACTTGCTGAGTCTAATTTCTCTTCCTTTCATCTCGCTTGAACTTGTTCCATCAGTTATCACTTGAAATCACACCTGTCATGGAAACCAATAGTATATATCTCTCTGTTCCTAATTCTCGTTTTGAAAGTTTGGAAACATGTGATATGCCCCGGTGATTTAATGGTTAAATTCACAGGGTACAGTCCACTTACATTCCATGGACCCAGGTTCCCATCCCAGGACCAGGTCGGGGGGGTGGCAACCAAGACAAACAAGTACATAAAATAAGTAAATAAATGCTTCTTCCTCTTCTCTCTTCCTTCCAGCCTGTCTCTGCTCGCCTTCATTCCTGCCTGCACCTTTTCTTAAAGAACAAAAACAACTTCAACAACGAAATGTAGGTGGTCACATTGAACACATATTAACATTTGTAATTATCATTTGGATATTTATTTAAAGAAATAAATACATAAAACCTACTTTGCTACTCTCCCTCATCCCTTTCTTCTGTTTCTATTCAGATATAACAACCCTCCTGAAGTTAGTATCTACCTTCATATTTATGTTTTCTTAGGTATGTATTACAAAGGTATTTACATATAAACAAAATTAAGGGCTATTTATTCTACCTCCGAATGTTTTATAAATGATATTTTACTGTGTATGAGTTTCTGAATCTGATTTTACAAAATGCTTAATTGATGAAATTTGCCCATGGTTTTGCTTCTTATATTATCCTTAATGACTTTATATGGGGGTTGAATTAGGCTCCCTAAAATGAGTAAAGCAGCCCTTCTTCATGATCTTCACTCTTAAATAATATGTATAGAGTTTATTGCTTTGTTTTCTAAAAATAACATGGTGCTTTTGGTTGATAAATTTTTGAATACAAATTAAATTTTTAAATGATTATATGTTTCATATGATTTTCTATTTATCCTTAAGTCAGTGTTGTTAGTTCATTTTTTTCAGAAAATACCTGTTCTCTTGCCACGCCTTCCTAGATGTGTCCTAGTTATAGGGACAAACTATCAAAATACATTTTACCCAAGCTACTTTGTCTTCTCTTCCCACCATCTTCCTACATTCTCATCACTGAGAATATTTTTAGCTTTGTTTTTGCATTTGAGCTAAAGCATTTTGCCTTTGTATGTTTATTTGAAATCTGTAATTTTAATTATTACTTATTTTATAGGAAGTTATGTAACTTAAAATTAATTATAACTGGGCTCATCACTGGCTAATGGAAATGCTTCCTGTCAGACATAATATGACAGTCTTTCTAATAGTGAATCATATTTGAATTTAATTTCTGACATATAGAAAAGAAAATGCATATGAGGGTAAGACAATAAATAATATTTAGGTAATTAAAACATAATGATGTACCTGTATATATAATCAATAAACAGAAAAAATGTACAGCATTGCCATCAATTTGTGAAACACAGATTAAAATATACTCAAGCTATCTTTTCATTATGGAATTGGGAAAAATAAATACATTATGAAAACCTAGTTAAACAATCAGAATTATTTATGGCAATGTAAATTCATACGACCCTTTCAGAAGGCAATTTATACTTAATAACACATTTCCTCCAGAAATATACCTTCTATAATACATTGCAAGGGAATAATTGAAATGATGGAATAAACGGCTCTATGCTGCTTATACAATGAAAACCTGAACAAAAATTAAATACGCAACAAAATTGAGGCTTAAAATAAATCATCACATGGTCATCCATAATGACAGAGAACTGTTCACTTATTCATTATTAAGGTTATGTAGAAGCACTGGAGAGTATTATGAACATATTTATTCATCTTTTCACATTGTCTTAGAAGTATGGAAAAATACGTAACATATGGGTAAGAACTAGATGTAAGTCCAAGGAAATAAAAATCATATTGGAGATGAGGGAGTAAAAGTACTTTGAGTAGGAATTGCCAATTTATTTAATATTAAGGGTTGCTTTAATTAAGTTTCGGGCTATTAACCAACCTAGATGTCAGATTTTAATTCAGTCTTTCTTGATCCTGGAAGAGGTTTAACTTCAGACAAAACCTGTTTCTAATTTTAAATAATTCTGTACTTATAGGAAAGCCTATTTCTGTACTCTTTTCAGTAACAACAATCTGTTAGTCTATTCTTGAGCCAGTAACATACTGCCTTAGTTACTGCAGCTTTGTAATAAATTTTAATATCTGGTAGGGAGGATATGCCCAATCACTCATCTTTTGTAGAATTTTCCTGGATAATTTCTAATGTTTATTTTCCACATAAATTTTAATCTCACTTTGTCAAGTTCTCAAATTATTTAAATTTCTAGGGCTCCTGCATAAAATTTATGTTTAATCTGGAAAAAATTGGCACTCTTACATTATTGTATTTCCCTATTCAAAGTAAAATATGCTTCTCTTTTCACATCTGCTTTTATGTCCCTTACCTGAGTTTTAGAGCTTTCTTCACACAATCTCTATATATATCTTATTGAGTTGACATCTATGTGTTTCACATTTTGTGACTGTTGGACACTGACAGTTCTTTTCATTATTTTTTCAGCGGGTTATCTTTTATCTATGGAAAATTATTGATTTCTGTATTAGTTCTGGAGTTCATCATCTCAATGAATGCTTTCGTTGATTTTAGTAGTTTTCCATGTATTCTTTGTCTTCTAAAGACAAAACCTGTCATCTGCAAGTGATTTTCATTTTGATTGTTTATATATTTCTATTTTGATCAGTCCTTGATCCCTTGATCTCAGTAAAATCCTGTTGATCACTAAAGTCACTGAATTGGAAAACACATGTTATTGATGTCACCACAGAGTGGTCATTAATTAAGTAGGCCATATGGTATGTTTGAGTAGGCCAGACAGGCCTGGGTTTATGGTCAAGGATTTCTGAAACCCTACACTGCACAAAAACTCTAAAATGAATTTCACTGTGATTGTGCAATAGAGATAAAATGTACACTGAACATATCAAATTAGAAATTAGGTGTCCTTGTTTTCAACATGGTAAAGACAAAAATTAGTGAAATGTTGTTAAATTTAAAATGTACATTAAAAATTGACTAGGACACCAAATACACAAGTGAGGTTACTTCAAACTTAAACACTTCTGCTCAGCGTAGGAAAAAATCCAGAGTTAAAAGGCAACCCCAAGAAATTGGAGAAAATATTTGCAGACTATATATTAGAAAAGGGATTAATATCCAGAATATATAAAGAACTCTGACAACTCAATAACAAAATTTAAATATTTATCTGACAGGTAAGATATACCTGGCAGGAGTGATACTGCAATGATGAAGGTGGTCTTCACAGGCAAGGCTTATTCATTTTACTTCCACAGTACTGAACTCACTGATTTCCTCAAATATGGGAAACTTGACAAAGTAATTTGTGTCAGTGGGGGTGTGTATTCATGCTCTCCCTGGAAACATATCAAATATCCCAATTAATAAATGGACAAATGACTTGAATAGATATTTCTCCAGAGAAGATATACAAATAGCCAACAAATACATGAAAATATGTTAAACATAACTAAATATCAGAGAACTATAATCAAAACCACAATGAGCTATCACCTCACACACACACATTAGGATAACTATTATGAAGATAAAAAGATTAAAGGAAAGAAAAGAAAGCGAATGCATAATTGTTGGTGAGGATGTACAGAAACTTGAATGCTGTTGGTAGGACTGTAAAATGGTGCCGTCTCTATAGAAAATTCTATGGCGGTTTCTCAAAAATTTTAAAATAGATCTATCATATGATCCAGCAATCCCACCTTGGTTTATTTATGAAAAAAATGAAATTTGGATCTCTAAACAACATTAGCATTCCTATGTTAATTCCAATACTATTTACAATAGCCAAGATGTGGAAGCAACCTAAAGGTCCAACGATGGATGACTAAAGAAAATTTGGTATATATGAACATTGGAATATTACTCAGCCTCAAGAAATAAAGAAGTCTTGTCAAATGCCACACATGGGTAAGTCTTGACAACATTATGGAATAAGACAATTATGAAAAGATAAATACTATGTAAATTGGCTTCTATGAGGTACCTAAAGTAGTCGAATTCATAGAAATGCTTTAGAATCATGGTTGTCCAGAGCTGGGTAGAGGGGGAAATGGGGAATTATTCAATGGGTATAAAGTATCTTTCATGTAAAGATAAGGTTTTAAGATCTGTTGCACAATAATGTGCATATAATTAACAATTCTGTAATGTACACTTAAAATTGGTAAGATGATAAGTTTATGTTATATGTTTTTATCCAAGTAAAAATGAGTACAGTGAAAGAAGATTAGTTCAAGGAGGAATGGGAGATTTTCCCCATATTACCCAATAACTAAGAAATGTTTGGTGGTTCTATTTTTGGCTTCCTTAACCAATGGATAGACAGAAAAAAATGGAACCCATGAGGAAGGTAGCTAATTACCATGGAAAGAAGAAAATTAATGAGTTTTAGATATTATTTTTATTATGACAGAAGAGAAAATTCTTCAAAGATCATTAAAGACAATGAACCTCCCCCTCTAGAAATGATCTTCTCTTGGTTAAAGTGATGTCACACTCAGATTTTTCTCTTACTTCCTGAACACTTTATCTCTCTCCTTTGCTGATTTCTTTTTCTCTCGCTGTCGAAGTGCTTCAGGGCTATGGTTCTCTTTGTACTTTATACTCTATCCTTTAGTTCTCTACCTCTTTTATTTCAGGTACCACCTATAAGATAATGATGCCCAAAGTTATCTCTATCTTTTATCTCTTCACTGAATTTCAGATTTCCATTCAAATGGTTTCTCAATGGTCTATACTTGGACATCTTATAGGGATCTCAAAAATCTACCCAGTTACTAAAGTCAGAAATCTATGAGCCATCCATTATTTTGATCCCCCTCATTCTCATTTTAGTCCATCAGCACATCATGTCTGTTCTTTTTCCCTATCTCATACTTTATCACTAAATTTTCTCTATCCTTAATGTCTGCACACTAGTTCTAGTGGTAATGGTTTTATTTAGACTGGTCAATATGTCCACGTCTATGGCATACCATTTCTAACTGTTTTATATTACTCGTTTAAAGTACTCTATATCCATAACAATGCTACTTCCCATCATTATTCTCTATCACTGAAATCCATTTGTTTTCTTCATAGTAATTTATTGTTTATAATCTATTTCTCATGGGATTATAAGTTCTTTAATTGTGAACAGAATCTACACGTTGCTGAACATTATGGCCTCAACACCTAGGACTATGCCTTGGTCATAATATATCTGCACTAACCAGATGTTGATTAAAACAATAAATATTTGAGAACTTACAATATTATAAAAACTGTGATGATAGAAACTTCATACATGATATCATATTTAATCTTCACCATGATTCTACAAAGTAGTTATTCTTTTTCTTTTTACAAATGAGTGAACTGAAATTAATGCAATGCCCACAGCCATACAGCTATAAAATGTAATTTTGGAAATGGGATTTATTAGTTTGTTTGGAATGTACCACACTGGTATAAGATAAAACACTTAGAGTCAGGAATGGCATCTGCCATTATGTTACTTGTGGGATCCTGGGCAAGAGCAATAATTTTCCCTGACTTTTGATTTCTCAAGTACTATTTTATAAATCTGTGAACAATTATAAAGTGGTCAAATTTCACACAAGCAACATTTATTCAGGCAGTTTTATATCTTCCAATATTTTTCTTAATACTGTTACTTGTTATCAATGAATGACATCCTCTCAGTTTTTTATTTTGTGATTCACTTGTAGTAACACTGAAGATTGAAGTCACAGGATACTGGAAGTTATGGATATACAGCAGGTCCTAGAATAACATTTTATCTGTTACTTGGTACTGAATTAGATGAGGAGAAAGAAATGCTGGTTGATGTTGAATAAAACAATATTATTTAAGTACCTGTCTTCTTACTTTATATGTCATTTCTCTTTAAGAACAGTTTCTAAGAAGCTATCAGCAATGTTATGTGAGGACCTACTGTATCTTAGGTCAGATGGCCTGAATCAGTTTGTCCCTATAGCCTGTGATCATTTCAGCCTCAGTAGCCCAAGTCATATGAGGAAGCACTTCCTTTATCTTAGACATCTAGAGAGGCTTGTATTTGTTTTTGTTCTTTCTGAACTAAGTTTGTCTTCAGAATACCCAGGTCAAACATTTTCATAGGAACAGAAAACTCATTAACAAATTGCAATGGAAACGAATATATACAGTTTTTGTAAGCCAGTCTCCCAAGCATACTCTAAATACGTCTTTATAATTAGAGTTTAGTGGAATTGGTAAGTGTTCCTGCAGGCCCCAGTGACATAACATTTCTCAACAGGTTAGTACTGCTGACTGCTTCTCTCTCTGAGGCAGGGATCTGAGCGGAGTGGTTAGTATGACTGCTTTCTGCATAGATGAGAGAAAAGGGAAGCCAAAGCCTAAATAGGCAAATTAAGTTAAGGCTTATGAAGCCACTATAAAAATGACATTCACAAGGTACTAATACACAACAGGTTAAAACTTGGATTTTAAATATATTTAACATTCAATTTTCCTTATTATAACAGAAATATAGTTAACTATTGCAGATTGAAATCCACATTTAGTTTGCTTCTATCAAACTCATGTGTCGATGGACATTTAGGTGGCTTCCAGATTCTTTTTTTAATCTCTCTGTCGCTCTGTCTCTGTCTCTGTCTCTGTCTCTGTCTCTCTCTCTCTGTCTCTCTGTCTCTGTCTCTCTCTCTCTCTCTCTCTCTCTCTATATATATATATATTTAAATTAGTGGTGTTTTCAGATAAATGCTCAAAATTGGGAAAACAGAATTATATGAAACTTATATTTTTATATGTGAGAAATCCCCATATTACTTTCCATGATGATTGTCCCAATTTACACTCCCACAAACAATGCATAAGCTTTCCTTTCATCTATGTGCTTTCCAACACTTGTTTCTAGTCTTTCAGATAACAGCCAATGTCACAGGTGTGAGAGATAAACTCATTGTTTGGCTTACACATTTTAAATTGAGAGTAAGTTAATTTCAAATTCATTCTAACAGTCCACATTTTTACTTCCTCCTCACACTTTAGATTTTGTGTATCTTGCTGCTTCTAAGTGAGGTTTCATTCATTTTATAGAAATCCCTGTAGTATTTCTTAAGGATGGTTTAGTTGTGATGAATTCCTTTCACCTTTGTTCTCCCTTGCTGTTCCTTGTGGAGATGCTGGTTCTTTAATCCTTAGCTCTATTTTTTTTGAAGCTTGTAGTTTGTATTTAATGTAATTTTATAGCGTCTGGAAATGAGGAGAGCACAAGATCTTGCTTGTCTACCATCTGGGTGTGTTTATGCAGAAGATGGTAGTTTTTAACCCCTAGAGAGATTGAGAAATTGAATCCGAAGAAATTTTGGACTTGTGGAAACCAGCTCAGGGTGAAATATCAGACTGAAGACAAGGTAATTAACTGAAAGTAATTGGTTCGCCCTGAGTCCTAGTGCCATTTTCCTACCTAGATGTCAGAATGATGGCAGTCAGGTTTCTACACTGCAAGCAGGGAGTTGGAGAATTGTTTGGGAAAACAAGCAGATGTATGACAAATGATACCTTAACAAAAGACAGGATTTCTACCCTATTACAATCAAGCCCATCAGTTGACTTAACACACACACACACTGCTTCTAATTTACCTTTTAATACTTCACTCTTAAATATAAATTGCCAGTCAAGTGTCAATGAATATTGAGAAAAGCATTTAACCTAAAAGACAGGATAAAAATTAAAATTGGAGATACTCAGAGATAATATATGAAGCAAAAGGAAGGAAAGAGGGAAGAAATTAGTGATGAAGCAAGGAGAGTATGCTATTAAAAAAAGAATATTAAAAGAATAAGAGCAATTCTTTAGTAAAATATTTAACAAAATAATAACCATTATTTTAATTATTATAAAATACTAAAATAAAATATTACTATAATAAAAATATTTAACCTGTGGCAGAGAGATTTTAGGTCACACACAGGTAATTATTAACTCATTTAAAACAAAATATAGGAGAGAATATAAATGTAATCACACTGTACCCTATAATTCTTGCTGCTATATATATATATATATGTATATATATATATATATGACTGTCATAATGTAAATACTGGCAATTCATATGGCAAAAATTATGAGGGAACTTTGGAGGTTGGCTAAACAAAGAATATAAATATGATGGTAAAGAAATAGTGATATAACAAATAGCTATATTTCCTCTTCTTAGTTGAGATTTTATAGTGTATACAATTGAAATTTCAGGAAATAACAGTAAAACATGCTATTTAGATATGTACAGGAAACACTGAAAAAAATTCAAAATGTAAAGTGGTTACATCTCAGGAGGGTCAGTAGGGTTTGGTGTATCAGAGTAGGCCACTGACCTGACCTTTTTTTTAAAGTAAACTTTGGGGTACTATTTAATTTTCAAATTATTTTCATGTTATACTTTGATAACAATACACTTAAACTTAGGTACTTCATGATGTAGAACAAGGTCCCAAAAAAATTCAGATTACCTGCAAGTACTCAAAGAAATTCATAATAAATACTTTGGTGGATTTCTTTTCTGTCCTTGTCTTCTATATCAATCAAATTGTTTATATTTGTTTTTATGTTATCAAATCACATTGAAGTGATTGGAATTTATTTAATCAAATATTTGGAGTATGTTTGGGACATGCTGATTTAAAATTCAGACCATGTGATACATATAAAATACACTTGTGGTCCTAGAGATGAGCCTTTCAAAGACCTAGGCAGTTGGGAATTAGGACATGAGAAGACACTCAACATCACTAACTACTGAGGAAATGCAAATCACAATTACCATGAGATACTATTTCATTGATAAGACAATGTGTATATAAAACTGTTATGACAGAGCCTCCAGAAGGCGAGAAGACTGACAGCTGGGCACTGGAAAGGTAGAGAAAAAGGTACTTTATTGCAAGCATGGGTGCTAGCCCAGGGGTGTTGCTACCCAAAGTTGAGCAGCGGGTGATTTAGGGGAGTCCCTTTTATACTCTGAGGTAAAGATTCATATCCTTGGCTGCATGTGGTTTCCACTGGCAACTCTTATAAGTTATGTACAGCTGCAGAGTAGGCAGGCTATGCTTGTTTGTCTTTTGTTATGATAACAGGACATAGCTGCAGTCTCTATAGTATTGTGGAAAATTCCTGGCAGACTAACTTTTGCATTGGGATCAGGGAAAAGGTCTTCCATAAAACCCGGACAATTGGAAAAAGAGTGACTGAAGAGTTTCCCAGAGCTCCTCAGAAAATGGTTAACTCTAGGGCTGAGACAGGGGATATACAGGATGGGTTTGGCATATCTTATAGCACCAGAAAGTAAGGAAGAGATCAAATGACTACAGTCATGGTGGTATGTCAAAGGGGCACTGAGATGAAATTAAAGACCTCCCAATGTTCAAAGCCAGAACAGTTTAACCCAAAATAATAAAGTATTGGTTTGTAATCTAAGTTTTTATAAGTATCCATGAGTCTACACATAGAAATCCATAAATAATAAATGGGGAAGAATGAACAAACCTTGGTGCAAAAGAATATCAAATAATTTCTGTTGTAGATACTCCCTACATTCCACCAAAGAAGATAGGTCATAACTCTTCACACTTAATTGTGTGCTGTACCTGGTGACTTCCTTACAAAGAATACAGTATAGAAATGGAGGGCAGAGAATAGTTTCACATAGGAGAAACCCGACAAGCTCAGTCAGGTGATCAAGGTCAAGCTCAACAGTGATAGGTTATATTATTTGTATGTACATTTGATGCGATGTGATGAGGATAGAACTGTATCTCTTAATCTTCCTCTTCAAAACCTATAACTTCAGTCTAATCATGAGAGAAAGATTGGTCAAACTTCAACTGAGGAACATTCCACAAAATACTCGTAGAATATAATAAATAGTATTGCTACTCAAAACTGTCTAGGTCATCAAAATCAGGTAAAGTCTGAGAAACTGTAATAGGCAAAGCAGTGCAAGGAGACATGATACCTAAATGCAGTGTATCCTGCATGGGATGCTAGAGCCAGAAAAGAATGTTAGGTAAAAAATAAGGAAATATGAATCAAATATGGACATTAGTAAATGATAATATATTAATACTGGTTCATTAACTGTGACAAATGTACTGTGATAATGTCAAAGGTTAACAATGGGAGAAACTGGAGTATATAAGAACTTGCTGTACATTCCTCTATAAATTTTTTACTTCTATTTTCTATAAACATAAAACTAGTCTAAGAAATATATATGTATATATACACACACACACACACAGACACGCAGAGACATACACACGCACATACACACACATACAGTAAAACTCTGCACCAAAGACTAGCTCTATAATGTTTAAGACCTGTCTTTCCTTGTGTTTTTCCTTCTTTGAAAGTAAGTCTCATTGATAAGTTGATGTCAAACATTCCTCTTGAGCATGTGCCTTTTATCATAATAAGTAATTGCTTATGTTTAAGAAATTTACCTTTAAAGAGTAGTGGGGGTTCGAAGGACAGTGGTGGAGGACTATTAGAGATTTGGTAATTTGGTGGTGAATGTGGTATGTTCACATATATTTGATGGAGTGAAATTGAACATCTGATACTTATATTGTGTTGTAAATTAATGTTACCTTAATTTTAAAGAGAAAAAAATTTACCTTTAATAAATTTAGTAATTTACTAAATTTAGTAAATTTAGTGTATACCTTTAGTATACAGATATAAAACTGATTTCCAAATGTCATTTTCCATTTTCTTCCTTAGAATCCACACTTAGGGAGTTGATAGTAAAAACTGAAATTGCTTGGTGAGACCATATATTCACTTTTTAAGTCCTGTTATCACTACCAGTTTCTAATTGGTGAATGAGTCTCCAGCCACCTATCTCTCCAGCCATCAGTTCTTCAAAATATTTTCTTTCATAGTCTGAAGCAATGTGGTAGATTCTTAAGCAGGAGTGATTTGTTTCTTTCAATATCACGTAAATACCTTTTATCTGAAAGATGTTCTTTGAGGTGACTTCCCAGTTTTACCACAGATGTTTACTCATATACTCTTTTGTTATTGAATTTGGTTCATTGTAGTCTTGAAGATTTGAGGGAGGATTGACTGAAAATGAAAATGCACTAGTACCAGAATATTCTCCATTGACTACATGGCATTTTATCATATGACTATATCATAATAGATTTAATTTAGACCTTGAGAATACACATATTATGAACATATTTCAAATATTGTGATAATAATACATAACACATGGGTCATATAAGATGTCCTTATAATAAATATCTGATCATACATTGAATTATTTTCTTAGGGTAAGGACAGGAACTGTTCTTATTAAGAGTTTTGCAAATATCAAGATCCTTGTTTTCCTTACAAGCTGCCATATTGTCTCCCAACGTGCTATAATGTTTTAAACTCTTATTAGCAATATTTTGGAACTGATTATTTATTAAGAGTGCTATAAAAGAAAATTTCTCAGGTTTGAATATTGTTTGACCTTCTTTACAGGATCATTTTTGCTCTTTCTAGTTTCAGATGCAAATTATTTTCTGGCATTTCTATTTATTTTAATTATATTCTTCTGATAGCCTGCCCATTTTCTTTTCATACTCCAAACATTGACATATGCAAACTTACACTTATGGTTTAATTTCATTTTATCACTGGCTTATTTAAGTTTCTTTTATTTTGATTTGAAGTGATTGTATACAGCAGGTGATTTCTAAAATTCCCTTTTTAATTAGACTTAATTAGGCTAAGTGTTTTCCAAGTTTAGATGTGTTTTCTTTCTCCCCTGACCATGAAATCTTAGGTTTTGTTTCTATTGTTGTTTCTTTCTGTCTCATTAATTTCAAAATAACAAGTGTTTCTTTCACATCTGTGGTTTTCCATTAAACAGTAGAGATTATTTCTCTTTGATTACCCTCAGGTTCTACTTGCCTGCTCTTAGCACCCTTTCTCCTTGATATTACATTAGTGTTTTGCTTCATATACTTACTCACTCACCGTTATTCTGACATTTGGGTATTTTAATAGTGTGGAAGTAGCACCAGGCTGGGGTGGGGGTGGGATTTCTTTCTAGTGCCTGTTTCTCTGATTATGCAAAAGGATGTTCATATCTGAATACTTTGAAGCAGTCTCTAAGGCAGTCTTTGAAGAAAGCCATAGAAAATATATGATAAGGCACAGATTAGCCCTCCTCCAGGGTCTGTGCAGTGCCAAGATATTTGCAGAACACATGTTTCACTTCCAGAATGCTCTAAAATGTATCCTATATATTTTTCTCTCTACTTCACTGATTTCCAAACCAGGAAAACAAAGGGACATGTTAATGGTCATAAAAAAGAAGGCCCCCTCAGAAGGCATCTTTGATAATCAAGCAGGGAGTTTTCCTAATTTACTTTATGTACATGTTCCCTAGTGAATGAGATGCATCACGCCCACTCCGAGCATTTTCAAAATCTAACAAGTGGCACCTAGTTCACTTTCTCCAACCTGACCAAGAACATTAGGATAATAGCAGAGGGTGACTCATGAAACTGCAAATGGTAGCGTATAAGAGTATAGAGCATTTGAATGAAGCAGAAAACTAACAAAGCCTTCACTGCACCCCAGTTATTAGACACAAGATGTAGAAATGATCCATTAAAAAGGGATCAGGAAAAAGTACATATTTCATTATCCCTCATAAAATTCTTGCTTCTCATAACAAAATACTAACATTTACCATATTTGTTGGGATTTGAGTGCATTACTGCCCCAAACTTCACTTTTAATGAAGAAACTTCCTTCTATAACTTTATACTTCTGTTCTTCATAAAAACTTTATTTTTATAGATGACATAGGTATGATGTCTTTTTTCAGATGAAGTCCTCTGAGTTAAATAGGATTTGCACTGAGTGACTTATTGCGCTTACCACATCCTCCAATAATATCCTTCTCACAACAAATGGCTGCCTCTCCTTACCCCGATTTCCTTCAGGCTTCTCTCATGAAATGGAATAATGTAGCCCTGCTTTGAGTTTCAATATTTAAATACTCTTAAATACTTAAATTTATGCTTATATTAAAAGTATGTTTTGCTTTATTTTGTTTTAAAGCGGCAGGAAGGCAGCCACACAGCAGGCAGGAAGGAAAAGAGAGGAAAAAGAGCATTTTTATTTAGTTTGCTGTTCATTTCCATTGTCCTCTCTCCACCCACCCTATCTGCAAACCCCAGCTGATCCTTGAGCTCTGTGTGGACTGTACCCTGGGCATAGGCTTAAGCCCTGAGCCATCAGGGCATGCCAAAGGGTATGTTTTAAAGTACAAATTTTTCAATGTTTTTTAAAGGAACATTGCATTAAACCACATTGTATTTATAACATATTATTTGGCCATAAATCCTAGGACCTGGTGTATGTAATATTCAATAAATTATTGAATGAATAGAAGAATGAATAGATGAATGATAATTCAAGTCATTATCATAAATGCTTTTAAACTAAAAGTATTGAAGGAGCCCAAATCACTATTTTACCCCATAAGTGTTCAATTTAAAGCATTTGGCTAGCTACCACACATTTCCAAGTTTATAAATTGCCTTTGTTCCTTCTCTCCAACTTACTCTGAATTTTTTCAGTTGCAGTATGTAAAATTAGAAATCCATCCATAGTGCCTTAAATGCTAACCACACTCATCTGTACATCATCTACTAAAATGAGCCCCTTGATCTTTTTATTTGAGTATATGATCCTATAAAATTAGGTTGAAAATGATGCCTTCTGTTCTCAAGGTTTTTACAGCGCTTCAATCTGAGAAGAATGATTACATATAGCTTAAAATGTAACAACAACAACAAAAAACCGCATAGAACATTCCAGAATTTCAAGTAAAAGTCTTTTGTTGCCTGTAATTTAGGCAAGGGTCCAAGTAGATTTTAATCTAACTTCAAGAACATTCTTGAGAAGGAACTCAGAAGCTGTAGGTATACATATGCTTTAGATATACATTTCTCAATAAAATATACTTTATTAGATACAAATTATGAGGCAATGTGACCTAAGTTGAAATTTTTAAATATTCTGCAGTGAAGTCAGTGAGTGATAGATATAAGCTTTGTTTCTAATTTCTGCATTGAATTGCATATGAGAGATAACTTTTACAGATTATTTTATTACCTCTTTTGTAGCTGTCTTCTAGTTTTTCTAATCAAATTCTCCTAATAAGTGGTGGCATTGAGCTTCTTGGATCAAGGCAACTTAAACAAAAAACTAATTTACTATAGATGCACTTATTATCATTGTATAATATGTACTTTAGATTCCTCGACACCCTGTATCCCGCTCAGCAATTCCATACATCGAATGATTCTCCTACTCACCTCTGAATTTATTAAGTATGAATTAAAATAAAATTTTATTTTATTCAAAACCTAGCATTTTTAACAACTTTCAACTAGAATATTCTATTTCTTTAACTTTCTTAACAAGAGTTTAATGTTTTTCAGAACTCAGAACAGCATGCCATTGCATTAAAATTTGTACGGTGATCCCGTCACCTGCTAGCATCCAGTCTATATTTTAAAAGAGAAAATAACAATGCCGGGTGGGTAAGGGGAGGGCCAGGGAACATGGCAGCATCATAGGAGTTGGTAGAGGTAGAGTATCTAACTTAGAACTAGAGAGAGGGATACACTGAATGCCCTAAAATTCATTAAGTAAATGACATGGGGCCCAGACGAACCCTGTTCTAGAAACTCTGGAGGCCAGCAGAGGATCAGGGAGGGAAGCCCAGTGTGGGCCTCAGGTTTAACAGGTCACCTAGTCTAGCCGAGTACCGTGGAAGTTGAGTCCCAAGAAGGGCAGCCACCTCTCCAGTCCCAGCGTGTTTCCTTTTATCGCCTTCGTGTCCTTCCACAGCCTGAAGGTTAGGTTCTGCAGTCTCTGAAAGGAATTTCAGGACCATTCAAAGCGTTCATGAGTAAAAAGAGTTTTATTGAGGAAAAAAAGGAAAAAGAAGAGGTTTTCTCAAGAGTGAGAACAGGCCCTCCTCTTTAGAAGGAAAGAGGAGGAAGATTGGGGGACGACCTCCGACCTTATATAGGCCACGTTTGGGGCAACTATTTTGGTGATGTGTTTCTTCCTTTCTGACCCATCTCTCCTTTGTTAATTAATTTGCCTTTGAGTCTGGTCCATCCTTTTTTTATTTAATTTTTCCTCTTCTCACTTTTTGACTTTAGCCTCCCATTCTCTCTTTCTTAACAATCAACTTAACCTGTCTTATTGATCTTTTCTCCATTATTGCTATGGTGATAATGCACATACCACAAAATACATGAGTTCAATGTACATTTCAGTGGATTTTACTAGGTTTTCAAACTTGTGTAGCCATCACCACCATCTAATTTGCATCACTTATGAGGGGAGAGAACACCCCAAGTCTTTCAGAATTGGTCTCTGTGGATGTCCCACTCAGATATGAAGAACCAAGGACAATGGAAGCCCCACAGGCAAAGGAGTAGCTCCTGTTCTTCTAAACCTTTACCCTTCCCTTCATCAAAGAAGACATCTGCTACCCCCTGGGCCTCTACCCTTCTCCTTATCAAGAAATGTACTCTTGTCTCGATTCTCTAGAAGAACATAGAAAGGGGAATTATTTATCTATACTTTTAGAGAAAGGATGAGTCATTCTTCCTTGCCACCTGGTGAACCCCTCCTGTCCTCTGAGATCCCAGATCCTCTTTCTATGCCTCAGCTCAAGATATAAATGTTGCCCTTCCAACCTCAGAATTTACCACCATGTAAATTCTCCATTCCTATGTTTTTATTAAATCTGGGCTTTTCTCTTACTAATCATGCCTAATGTAAATTTGTTTACTTGTCCAGCCTGTGAAGAACCTATGACATGGGGGAAGGTTTCTTTGACCTCCTCACATTATAAGCCATTGTAATTACCATGTTCCTAATTTTATTATATTTTTGTAGTGGTTGCCCTTGAGATTATAATTAACATATTAATTGTACATCTTTTAATAATAAATAACTGTCTTTTATGGATTAACATGAATACCATACAAAAAATATCTCCATACCCTTCCTCTTCCTTGTCCTATTATTGTCATATGAAATATATCTTTATATATTATAAACCCATCAACAGTTTTGTAATTATTACTTCATACAGTTGTCTTTTAAATCACATAAAATGTAAAAAGGATTACAAACAGGGATATGCTCTGTACTTGTCATCTTTGTAAACTTGGGCAAGTTACTATACCTACTTTCAACCTGAGAACCAAGAGTGCGGTTATTTTATATCTTAACTGAGATTATGTAGCCATAATAATTCAATGCTAAGGTTGTAGTAAGTGCTTAGTAAATTTTAGGTTTTAATAATTTTATGGTACATATGTATTGGTTAGGAGGTAAGGTATATACTAAAGAGGATGATTTTCAATCTAAGGGTCCTTCAGTTTTTCAAAACTCATGCCTCCACCTTTTTCTATGTATTGAAGAAGTTTTATTGTCTATTACCAGGAGGATAGGGAGGGAAAACAAGATGACTAGCTTAATCACTTTCTTTAGAAATACAGTGTAGTCCTTTAATTTGCATTTGACAAATGTTAAAAAGCCATTATTCAATAAATTAGTTTATTCAGTGAGTAATTGTTAAGGATATACTATATGCCATGGATGACTTTAGACATTGGGGATATAACACTAGACAAAATAATTTCCTGCTTTCAAATAATTTATATTCAAATGATGGGACACAACAAACAATTAAACAAGTAAATGTTCAGTGAATAAAATGGTGGTAATTACTAGAGAGCAAAATTAAGCAGATTAAGGAAATCAGAGAATGTTTAGGGCATGAGGTAGGTGCTATTTAAAATGTTTTTTAATGGCACTCAATCCATGCCTCTCTAGGAAGGTGAAATTTGGGCAGACTCCAAAAGTAAGTGAGGATGATTAAACCTGGGGAGAGAACTGGTTAGAAGAAATCACGAGTGTGAGGGCTCCTTGTTGACAATGTTGTTGGAATGTTAGAGGAACAGCAAGGTGACTGGTGGCTCTGGACTGGACTGCACCAGGGATGTGGGACTATTTAGGTATGAATAGAGTGATAGCAAGTATAGATGGCTCTTTTCATACATTTTGACGCTAAGCAAGCAAAAAAGTGAAGCAGCAGCTGGTGAGTGAAGTTAGGTCAAAAGCAAGTTTTCTTTTTTAATCATTATGGAAGAAAGAATGAACTTTTGAAAGATGATGGGAATAATCTGGAGGAGAGGAAAAATGAATGATGTACAGTGGATGGGGGGATTGTGGTCAGCAATTGTACTGAGTAAGCAAATGAAGATGGGATATAGTGCACGAGGCAAATAAGTATTAAGTAAGCAGATATAGTTGAAGACACCAAATATCTCTAAGAATAGACAGGAAAGAGAACACATTCATTCATTATTTTTTCAACTCTGCTAGTTGCTGGAGGTTGGGCCATGTAGACTGCATCCTAAAAGCCGAGTCAGACTTTTTTGTGTGTGGAGAAAGCTTGGAAAGAATTTGCTAGACAAAAGGGATACCATATGGAAGGACAAGGAGACAATAAGACTGGAGGTTTGGACAAACTGCAATCTTTGAAATGTTTAGTGTGTAGTATGAATGGCAAAAGTAGTAGGTGATACAACTATAAGAGTAGGCAAGTTCTCATCATATAGAGACCTGAACATTGTAAGGTGTTCAAAAAGTACTCCCTAGTTGTTCTTTAGCAAGTCAGGATTACAGTAAAATAGGTTCCTCTTTTGCAATGTTACCTTTGGAAATCACACTTTCCTTTATCTACCATTGTGTGAGCTTTATAGCATGGTAATTAAGACTACAAGTCCTG
The DNA here is from genome assembly GCA_004363575.1 of Solenodon paradoxus. Taxonomy (NCBI): domain Eukaryota; kingdom Metazoa; phylum Chordata; class Mammalia; order Eulipotyphla; family Solenodontidae; genus Solenodon; species Solenodon paradoxus. The sequence continues at coordinate 23,371 of RJWH01007259.1, read as the reverse complement.
AGATCAGACAAATAGAGGTTTGAGTCCAAATTATATCACTTACTACCTGTGAAAGCTATGAGCTTCTATTTTCTCCTCTATAAAATGATGGAAATTATAGTTTCAGCAGGACCTTCATCATAGACTTGTGAGGACTCAGTGGAATTATCTAGATAAAGTCTGAGGCAGCGTCTGGTCTGTAGGATGTGATAAGTGATTCTTGTTATTTCAATATCTGTATTTCAGTAATAGTAAACACATCAATTACATACTTAACTTCAAAGGAGACTCCTTGGGTGCATTAATTTCATTGGGAATCACCATTTTGTTGATTAAAAAAGAAGATATTATCACCTAAAGACTAGTAAAGATAAGTTGCAGTGCTACAATTACACACAATGAATGGGATTTAATGTCTTCAGCTCCTCATTTAACTGTCAGTTTTTTCATGAGTCATGTACTCTCAGTGTAATGTTTTTCACTGAAACTATAAGCAGAGCAATAAAATTTAAGTTTCAAGAAAAAGCTTTGTTTTTACCAAAACTTTCATTGTGATGGTAGTCTTGTAGTAAGTTTGTAGTTATAATATTTTTGACATGTTTGATAGTCATTTCTAGTGGCCTCCAACACAAACACCAATGATAAAGGCTGTGCTATTGAGAGTCGTCGATGTTATAAAATTAGAGTTCCTAGGATTAGTATTTTGATAATTTATATATCAAAATCATGTACAACCATAATTATATATTAACCTAGGCTATAACTTTTACTTTGCTATTCTGATTTAATATGAATGAGTGAGAAATAGTCAACTAGAAGCTATCCACTAAAATAATCCTTTATTTTTACATATTTATTATAATTACTTTTTATTTTTAACCATATTTCATTTCTTCATGTGAGTGTATGTTTTAAACTGTTTTTAAAATAAAATTCATTTCCTATATATAGAAGAAAAGATAGAAAAATGCTTCATGACATAATCTCAAAAATGTCTTTTGGGAAGTGACACCCCTGGCAAAAGAAACACAAATCAATCCAAACAATTAGAACTGTATCAAACAAAAAAGGTTCTGTGCCGTAGAGGAAACCACCACTAAAGCAAAAAGGAAACCCACTGGTTAGAAGATACTTGCATATCATACATTAAATAGTCTCCTGTGTTTATAAAGAACTCACACACCTCAACAAGAAAAAATCAAATAACCCACTGAAAAAATGGGCAGAAGAGCTGAATAGACACCTTTCTATAAAGGACACACAGATAACCTCCAGACACAGGAAAAATGCTTACCATCATGAGACTGTTTCAGTTAATTGTGGAGAGAATTTTGGAGAGAAAGAGTAAAACAAAAGTTTTGCAAATATTGTTTAAGGAACAAGTAGAGGGAGATGCAGAGACACATGAGAGGTAGCAGGGACTGAGAAGCCTTTTGATTTTGTCATCAGGGACAGCAGTTTATTTTTCCTTAATGACACGGATAGCAAACATACTCTGTGGGCCTCAAAGTTTCTGGCACAAGTATTCAAACCTGTCAATGCAATCCAAAAAAGAATAGACAGGTGAAATGTTGAAGTTGACCCCTGAACTGTAGTTACTGACCCCTAAGGTGGACCAAGAACTTGGAATGATATTGTAGAGAAAATACTAGTTGTCACTAAATGTCTGTTCTTAGTTCCTTCTTTAGTAGTAGAACTCCTCTGATGTTTATTCGGGCAAGTTTTTGGCCAGAGTAAATAATTACATTTCTAAGACCACTTTGCACTTAAATCTAGATATGTTACTAAGATCTTGCCAACAGGATATAAGTACTACTATAAGCAACCTTCTAGACTTGTCCATAAATGGACAAGGCAAACCTTTATTTACCCTAACTTCTTCCTCTGCTGAAATGTAGACATAATACTAGCGATTAAATAACCATCTTGAGTCATGAGATTGAATTCATGGATTTAGACTAGCAGGATGACTATCTGCAGATCTCATTAATATGAGAGAAACCGTTTAAAGCATTTTGTTGTTCTTTCGAATCACTTGAAGCTGAACCTAAGCCAAACTATCAGGAATTGCTCACTCTGGCATCATGTCTTCCTCTTACTACTCAATATCATGCAATTAAAACAGAGAGGGTAGATTGCTGTCTTGAATTTCAATATCCAAGTTTCAACACATATAGCAGGCACACCAGAAGAGTTACAAAAAACTTGAATTAAAGAGGATATTTTTGATATGCATATGCTGCTGCAATTCAGAAAATTTTCCTACATAGTTTATGTTTTACACTAATTTTGTTTCTCAGTTCATTCATTTCCACTTTATGTTTCTATCAGCTGACATTCTTGCTTCTCTAGCTCCCTCTTTATCGTATGTATATGGCAAAGGACTTTATTGTATAGACATACCTACACGCTTGGCTTTTAGTACCCAAACTTCAAGAATATATCTATTTCTCAGGTCAGTGTTTTAAAGTCACAAAACTACAATATAACATTTTAAACAAAACTTTTGTGTTGCATTCCTGACAATTCATAGGTTGTCACAATCACATGTTGAAGTCTTTAGAACCGCAGCAAGTATCAACAAAGGGGATGTGTTCAGGAAGCCATATTTTAAGCATTCTACTATTACGTGATAACAGCTATTTATATGCCTATTTTACATTTTAAATCACCTAAAGGAAGTTGCTTAGGTGGTTTGTGGTGTTTACCATTTAAAATAATTAAAAATCATCTCCTGATTAGTATTTTCAGGCAAAATGATATTAAAAAATGGATCATGTGTGCATCTACAACATTTTTTGTAAATCAACATTACCTCAATGGAAAAAAATATTAAAAAGAAAGAATGGGTAACTGGTGTCAAGTAGGAGATGTTTATACTTTAGCTGTGTTGAATCTGTATTAGATCTCTTTACCCTTTCATTTATTTATAAGCTCACCAGTCAGTTCTGTATTCTGTAATGTAAGTTCAAATTAATCTGGGTTTTTCTACTTTTGGTCTAACAGTACTTCACCTAGATAATAAAAACAGATGAAATGTTTCAAATTCAATCAAGCTTTAGTGTGTTGGTGATTATCTACCAAATAACTGGTAGACTTTATTTACTTCCTTTTCAATGAAATGGTTGTGTAAAAAAAAAATGAACCTAAAATATCGATACTCCTGCCAACACAGCCCATCTCTACTTTAATTGGAGAGGTGGTATACTTTCCACTGGAGTGAAGACAGGAATAGAAAAGATGAGTCTGATACAGCTACTGTCTGAGCATATGAAAAACTCCAGTGTATCTAGACACTGTCTGAATTACTTGAGACAATGATAGAAATGGACTACAAATCTCAACTCAGTGAAAAATAAAATGCGAAAAAATTTTCTCTTCAATCCTCAGTTCTCTTTGTTCTGGGTATAGGATATATAATAAACTATAATAAATATCCTAGGGAGAAAATGGCCCTCAAAGTACTATTTTTGTTTTAGCTCACAAAAAGACTTTCGGTTTCTCTGAGTTCCTTCATACTAGGATCAAATACAAAATAAAAATCACTGCATCTTAGGTGACTGAAAGCTAAAAGAAAATGCTTGTTCTTAAAAATAATTCACATAAATGCAAAAGCATAGAATCAGCAATGAATACAGTATTTAAAGATGACCCTGTCCCACTTTTCTGAATATGAGGCACAAATTATTAATTTTGGTGCAAAGATTCCTTGGATCACTAGTTCAATTCTATAACTAACTTGAAGGATGATTCCTTTAAAAATTAGTAATTTCTAAAACCCATCTCAGTGTGCAGGCCACTCTAAAACATATAATTGAATCATTAAAGAGATTTTTACCTGGAAATAAGAACAAAAGTTCCAATTCCCTCCCACATAGAGAGCACAGTGCTCTTATTGTAGATTTCCATGGCATTATCTTTTTCCTAGGTGAAATCAGCAGAATTTCATTTCTGTCTTTAAAAGTACAAATATTACTGTTATTTTGGAATACAAAGCTATAGCAATTCCTTTTATAATAATAACATTTAGGACTTCTCCATGAAGTAGGAAAACATCCATGAAGAGTTACATATATTAATTTCTTTGATTATTTCTATTATTGTTCCTCCGAGAATCTAATAGTCTCCAAGGGAATCTTTAGTAGAAGGTTGGAATTTTGAAAATGCTGTTATGAAAGAGACCATTGTTATTAGGTTGCTATTATAAATTATGTACAGACTATCAAATTTTTTTCTTCATGAGGTTTTTTTCCACAGACACTATCATATTTTCTTAGGTTTTAAACATTTGGTTAGTTTGGTGGACATCCTGAAAGTTAATAACCAATGTCATGGGGATATAGCTAGTAATAGCCCTGAGAAGTCTAAGGAAACCATGCAAATTTCTGATCAAGGCATCACTAATAATGATTTTTAAATGACCCCCCTCTATTTCAACTTGGTATTACTCTCTATTGACTTAGCATGAAAGATTAGAGCAAAGGTCCAGAAAGTCAAGATGCCAACATGACTCCTAGAATATCTCGGGCTATCACTTTTGGCAAAAATATCAACCAGAGCTTCTTTTTGGCTGTTTAAGCTCTATTGTAAGGAAGCACAGTGATTATGGTGTATAGTCCATTTTGAATTCATTTGTGTGTATGGCGTGAGATAGGATTTGAGGTGTATTTTTTCCTTCACAGATACTTAGTGGATCCAACACTATTTATTGAAAAGATTGCTCTCTCTCCATTGAATTACCTGCCAACTTTATAACAAAGTTTGAATATACATGGTTGGTTCTAGTTTTGTAATTTCTATTGTTTTAGTGATTTGTCTCTCTTTCTATACCATTACCACATTTTCTTGGTTATAACACCCTGATAGTAAGTCTTGAAGTAGTGTAAGTCCTCTAACTTGATTCTTTTTTAAAGAATTTTTGACTAATCCTTATGAGAATAAAATATATCAACAGTAAAGAATCAATTTGTTGATTTCAAAAAAAAATTGTTGCTTTGGAGGGATAGAGGTGGTGTTGAATCTACAAATCAATTTGAGAAGAATCAACCTCTAACTATTTTGAATTGCCTAATATATGAACACATTGAACCTTTCCATTTATATGTTCTCTTTGCCACTATCAGTTTGAAGAACTGATTTTGTTTGCATTTTTTTCAGCTATTATCTGAAAATGTCTTTATACAATTATTAATGAGTTCCTTTTTACTTTTAGGACTTAAACATATCCTTTCTTTTTCCCCCTGAAATACCTTAGTATTAAAGATGAGTGAACCATTATTTGTATTTTTTTGTTCCCTATCATTTTATCATTTATATCTTTTTTTTCACCCTCTGATTACATCAAAGATTTGTCTTTAATTTTGGTTGTCATCAATTTGGCTACAATGTGTCTAGGCACAATTTCCTTTGTTCATATTTCACTGAACTTCTTGAATCTGAAAGTAGCTGCATTTTACCAAAGTGAAAAAATGTTCAGCCCTGCTTCCAATAATTTTTCTACCATTATCTCTCTCTCTTCTTTTGATTCTACAGTGACACATGTGGTATACTACTTAACATTTTGTGTAAACTTCTTTTCTTTTCTACTTCTTCAACTTTTATAAATTCAATGGCTTTGTCCTCAAGTTATTGACGCTCCCTCATCAGAAACACACTTTTAAAACTCAGTGATCTTTTCAATATCTTACCAGATATTGAAATTTATATTTGGAAGTGCAAATTGTTTCCATTTCTCTGCTAACTGTATCCAAATGGTTCATACATTAAGGCCATGTTATTTTTCATGGTTTTGAATATATAAGAGCTGCTTTAAAATCTTTGTTGGAAAATTTCAACACCTCTCTTATCTTGGGGTCTATTTCCATTGAGCTTTCTTCTTGATTATGGGTCACATTTTACTACTTTTGTATAAGTCTTAGAATTTTTTTTCTTATATGCTAGACACTGCAAATTTTATAACATTTTTATCATGACACAGTAATGTAAATGTTATCTTCCTTTAAATAGTGGTAAACTTTTTATATGCTTGGACGTCAGTTTGTAATTTCATTATGATTCTGTTCTATTTAAGCATTTAGGATGCCTATAATGTAGTCTTTCTTCTAGAGCATGGCCCTTAATCCTTAAATCATGTGCTGTATTTTCTGTCATTTCAACTGAATGCGTGGAATGTTAAAAATTTTTATGCTCTGGAAGGTCAAAATTTTGGTATCCCAGCATTGTGTGACCTTTCATAGCTGTTTTCCACTCTTAATCCAAGAGAAACTTTGTCTCAATAAGTCTTTTACTGCACATATGCCACACCACCATTAGGCAATGACAGGTAAGAAACCCCACCTCCTAGACTTCGAGGGCCCACCCTCTACAGCTACATCCTCTTTAGTACTTGCCCAACACATTCCAGCCCCTTGATTTTAATATCTGTCTCCACATCCTTTAGTTAGATTTGTGTACTTTGCTTGGGCTCAACTCCCAGTGTTAGGAATTTTTTTGTCAGATGTCTAGCCTGGGGGAACATTGTATCTCATTTGTGTTTCGATCTGTCAAACATATTTGTTGCTGATTTTGGTCTTATGTTGAAAGCAGTTGTGTCTCCCAATTTTATAGTAAGCAGTCAAATTTAGTACTGGTTACCCCACATTATGACCCACAATAGAAATCTACTCAGGAATTTTTAACTGATTGGTGACAAGTTTCAATGATTGCCAAGCATTTTACAATCATCTATCTTACACTCTATAGGATGGATTCAACCATTATTTCCCAACTAAGATAAATAACTAAGATAAATTAAATCAACAACAAACATTTTCCTTTACAAGTTTCTTGCTTAATTCATTGAGTAAACCTGTCAATAATTTAATTTCCCAATGACAACCTCACTCCCCATAAAATGGCATCACCACCGATCTGGAAGCTCAACTCAGGGATTGCTTTAATATCTATTTCTCATCTCCTCCATCTATCACCATGTGTTGTTTACTCTACCTTCCAAATCTCTCCAATCTACACTGCCTCTGTTTTAGTGAAGGTCACAATTACTGTCATAAGGACAACTGCAGAGCTTCCTATCTGGTCTCTTTGATTTTACTCTGTCGATTTTCATATATCACTTTTTTTTATACTGTTTTATGTGGTCTTTAACATACCCTAGTTCATAATTTTTTATTGTTTCGTCCTGATCTTGGAATGTGTTTTATCTTTGTTTTACAAAGTTCTGCACACGTTGTGAATTTTCTTTCTCTTATACTCATGTTCCACCCACATTGGATATTTTTTTTAATTACTTCAGCACAGTTTTATTTTTTTTCTCACATCTTCTGGCCATTTAGCCAGGAACACATTGTTGATGTTATTATCATTCTTTCTTTGTGTTCTCTTGAAATATGTCAAATTGTCAGCAAAATTGTAAGACTAGTACAAAACATGTGTCAAAGATTCAGAAAGAGCAAAAGTAAAACCAATGAATCAGCGAAGTATTAATTAGAAAAAGTTTATTGTGCACACACCAAAAAGACAGTATGAGAATTGGGAACATGGAACGAGGGCTCAGGGTATATTATTAAAAGCAGCTTGTGTGGTGAGGGGACTGTGACATCCTTTGTAGTGATTGGTTATATTAGAACTTTCTTAAATGAAAGGGAACTGGTCAGTGGTTACCTCATACAAACCTTGGGAAACAGTGTAAGCTTTGTATATAATTTCCAAGAGGCATAAGAAAGAAATGAGCCAAGTCAAGTTAGTCTTGCAAAATAGACTCAATTAATCTTTGTCTGACAAAAGTGTTGTCTGCTCAGGGATTTGTCAAGACTGCCCTCCATTTGTTTTTGATCTTAACCAACTCTTGAAAATTAATATCCTGGAGACTACATTCAGTTTTGCCATTTATTCTTGTGATATCTTCTATAGTGTAGGGGGGAGATCAAAGGAAAAGTTCCCACTACTCTGAGATTCTTCACAGACTAGACAAATGAACAAATTAACATTAGGTGTCATTAGTGAAAGAAAAGCCCAGATTCAATAATAAAATTCGTACAGAAAATTTCTGAGGTTGCTGGGGTACATACACACTTATCTCCTGGGCTGAGGCATGGATGTCTGAGGGGAGAGAAGAGGGGGTCTCCACATGACAAGGAGGAATGACTCATCTTTACTCTTAATGCTAAAGATAAATAGATCCCCTTTCTACATTCTTCTAGAGAATAGAGATAAAAGACCATTTCTTGATAGGAGAAGGGTGGAGACTTAGGGTTAGTAGATAGCTTCTTTGGTTAAGGAAAGGGCTAAAGATTTAGAAGAATAGGAGGTTCTGCTTTGCCTCTGGGGATGTTCTCCACTTTCTTTGGCTCTTCATGATAGAGTAGGACATGCACAGGAGACCATTTCTGAGAAAACTTGGGGTGTTCTGTTTTAGTCCCATCAATAACAAGAAGATTTCAAGATCATGAATTGCACGCAGTTGATATTTCTTTTTAATTTCTTTCAATCTAGAAGAGCTTATTTCTCAGTCTTTCCTTGAGTCCAATCACTTTGCAATGTTCAAGATTATAGACCATGAATTTTATAATATGTCCTTTCAATTGGATTTGCTTAATGTTTCTTCATCCTTAGATCTAAGTTATGCATTTTTGGCCAAGGTCTCAGTCACCAAGTTTATTTCTTCTTATTGCAAATAAGACAACTAATATCTGTCTTATTACTGGTGGTGTTAACTTTATTACTTGATTAGTGACATGATTAAGATGGTAGCTGCCAATTTTCTCTACTGTAGTTACTTTTAAGTATTTTATGGGTAGATTTTTATGGATAGACTATATAGCATTCCATTCTTTATTAAAATACTAACTAGTAATTGTGGAATCAATTACTTTTTTGATGCCTGAATTATTACTATAATTTTTGCTAGATATTGATTTTCCAATCCCATCATTTTTGTGCATGTATTAGCTGTTGACATTTTACTATAAGGAAAAGGTTTTTTGGTCTCCATTTCTTTATTCATTTATATCATTTTGTATCACTATGGACTCATAGATTCTATGGATTATAACCCATTATTCTAATTATCTATTTATAAATCCTAGATTAAGATATTGAGTGTCTTTTTAAGCTGAATTTTGATATGTCTATTTAAAATGTCCATACTGTCAATGATGTACAGAGATCTCCCAAGAAATGCCCCTTTGGATTCTAAATCTAATTAATCATAACCCTTCAGTTGTGCCAACTAATAGTACTCTGTAGTAGCTGATATATTTCCCTCCAAATAGATTTCCTTTCATTTGAGAGCATATAGGTAGTCAGTTTTCATTCTCTTTGGGGTTATCACCATGCTCAAATGAACATTTAGAGCATATTCGCAACCTGTTCCTCTGGGGTATCATCATAGCGTCTGGAACACTTTTCCCTTTATTCCACACAAGGTTATATTATAGTCATCTTTCATTGAAATGCTTCAAAAGAAATGCTTCTTGACCCCCACTTTTAAAAGAGAGTTCAAAAACTCTTCATACCATACTTATATTAGCATATTCTTTTATTTTATATGATCTTAACACCAAATTTAATTGTTATTTATGTGTTTATTTCCTATTTCCCTTATTGTACTATATGTTTCATGAAGTTAGTTACTAGATTGGCTATATTTATTTTTGTATCTTGAGCAACTAGCATATTATCTAAAGACATAACAGGTTCTCAGGAAGCATGTATGAAACAGATAAACATGATGATTTAAGGAAAATGAATCTCGGTTTAATAGTTTCCATAACTGGCAGTGCAAATTTAAGTTAATTTTTGATGATATCCCCATTTATCCTTACTACATACTCACTGCTGTATCATCTAGTAAAAAAATCAAAAATTATTTTACAGAGTTCTCATGTCCTTATAACAACTGTCACTATTTCAGGCTTAGAATCTTCTTGAGTATTTAAATCGACCACAATGTATCCATGTTAAAGATAACATATTCAAGAACTCTGAATACTTTTTGTTTTTACAAGCATTTTACTTTTTCAGGATGGCCATAAGAAAATACACCACCTGGTGGCTTAGACAACAAAAAAATCTCACTATTCTGGAAGCTGACATTCAAGATCAGGTTTGGTTTCTGCTGAACCTTCATCTGGCCTCTACCCTGTGTGTGTACATCCCCAGCATCTCTTTCTCTTCTTCCAAGGACACCAATTATATTGCATCATGGCCCCACTCCTGACTCATTAAACAAGCAAAATTATCTATATAAATGCCCTATATGCAAATACTTTAGAGGCTAGGGTTTAAATAATTAGATTTTGTGGAAACAGAATTTCATTCATAAGGTGACTGCTTTTGTTTTATTCTGTTTTCAACACCTTGCCTACACAGAAAATCATATGGATTTTCCCAGTACTTTGCTCAGATGAACACAAAAGCTCTACAATACACAGGTAGGGATTAAGGAACATTTCAACTTTGTTCTGTACTTTGCAATTGGTTCTTTTTTCTTCCTGTTGCTGAATGCAAGAAGATGCTTCTGCTATCACATTTGCCAGATTTTTCTCAAATATAAAATGTAAGGTTTATATTTCTGATTGGCTTATTCATTTTAAATTTTTTGATAAAACTTCACAAGTAATGTTAGCTAACATTATGATTTTCCCAAAGGTTGTCAGAATATTTTTAAAAATTATCAAATTCATCGACTCAGCTAATTATCTGAATGCTACACATTGATAGCATATGATTTGACACTTTGAATCCTAAGATATTTTGAAAGATATTAGAGTGACTACTAATGTGTAAAGGGGTTCCTTTTGGTTGATGAAAACATTCTAAACTTATATTTTGGTGGCAATTGTACAGCTTTGTCAACAGTAAAATAATAACAACACTGAATTGTATTCTTTAAAAGGGTGAATTTTACAGCTTATGAATTGTATCTCCATGTTTTAAAGGGTAACCCTTTTTATTAATGTATTTAGTATTAATGATTTTTGCCTAGAGAAAATTACCTACTGATTTTTGAATAGAATTGTCTTTTATTTATGGAATTAGTTTTCTATTATCTTAGATCACAACATTTTAATTCTGTATCTAGTATCAACACTACTTTGTGAACATAATCCAATAAGGGTAATATATGTATATACACACACACACATATTTCCATTTACTTTGATTGGGAAAGTTAATTTGCAGATCAGTAATTATATTAAAATTTGGAGCTCTGTAAGTAACTGAAAATTCAGAAGAAAACAAAGACTAACACATGAAGGCCTTTCAAGCTTCTTGAAACTAAGAAAACTGGTTTGTTTGTTTTTCTTTCACTCAAGAGCTGTGGACCAAATGCACAAACTTTGATGGCAACATCTGAAAATCTTTTTTTTCTATCAATCATTCCCATGTCAGAAAATGTGGTATTAAAAATAAACTTTCTTATGATGACAAGCATGTTTTGATGTTTAACAATCCTCAGTAACCTATTTATTCCAGAGTATCTACATTTTCCCCTCTTACCTCTTGCAGAGACTATGATTTCCTATCCAAGAAAGGTTTGGCTATTTTGAATGACTTTTCTTTTTTTAAAACTTGAATTGTAGTCTATTGCTCTTTGTTTTCTCTGAATCATACATAAGCTTGGGAAAATGTTGTTGGATTTCTCTGAGCATAAAATGCAAGAGATTCCCAGAGTTCTCAGAGCTTGGTAACAATGCCTAGTTCAGCCTGGCAGCATGCCTGAAGGGTGAAGGGCCCACGGCTGCCTTTGAAAGGAAAGACCTAGAGAAGCCAAGGAAGGAGAGAATAGGTCTATAATTTAAATGGGGTTCCAGTTTGATCAGTGACACTAGCCTACTATGTCTATATGTGGTCAGAGAATCTACTGAAAAGTTGATTAACCTGAAATAATTATCAGTTTTTGCCTGGCCAATCACATTAACCATGAAATAGATCTTATTAAGTCACTCTCAAAAAGCATCCAGTTCAGACCCATTATAGGTTATCATAAGGGAAATGGCATTTGAAAAGAGGTTCTTTGGCGCACCCTGGTGGCTCATGTGCTAAGCCTGTGCCTGGGACACAGTCCATATACAGAACAAGGACTCAACTAGGCTCACGGTGGGGGTGGGGGTGGGGACAACTAAGGTGAACAACTAAATAAATAAAAGGCTTCTCCTTCCTCTAACTTCCTGTCTGCTGCCTGCCTGCTCTCTGCCTGCTTTCATTTCTGCCTGTTTTCCTTCCTCTTAAAAAACAAGAAAAATAGGTTGTTCAAGCATCTATATGAAGATGGATGGGAGGGGATAAGCTGAGAGACTTCTGTCTTTTTCCATACTGCTTATGTCAATTAAGAGCCTTATCGGTCTACTTTCTGTAGATGTACTGTTTCACGTTCCTTTATTTTTTCTACCACAGCTAATTATTTTTTTAATATAAGTAATAGTTTTACTTCTCAACTCAGTTCCTTAGAGAAACCAGCCTAATGGCCCTGAATATGCAGTCCTCCTTTGTAAGAAATCATATTAATGCCGATTTGAGGTTTGCAGCTTGCAGGACATGGAAAATTCTCAATGGATTGGTTTGTTCCTCCTGGAGTGGATCACTTCCCTTCTCTCTTGACTGGTAATATGTCTGCAATTTGTATTTAGAGCTCACTACCTTGACATACAAATATTTCTCAAAGTTCAGAAACAAGTTTTTTGTCATGTCTCTCAAGTGTCATTTCCTTTAGTAAATCACAGAATATCAGACTTGGAAGGAAATCTTTGAAAGCATTTACTTTGATCCCTGAATAATAAAACGTGGAAATCTTTGAAATCATTTACTTTGATCCCTAAATAATAAAACGTAGAAATCTTCCAAGAGAAGGATGGAAAATTATGTTAGATCAAGTTAGGAAAGTTGCTTTGCTCACACTAAGGAATTTGTGCCTTGTCCTGGAAGTGATAGAAGGCCAATGAGCATTGTGGTTTTTGTTTTGGGTAGAGTGGGTCAGAATTCAGAAAGATCAGTCTGGCCGCAGTTTGAAGCAGTTGGGCGACCATAAAACTCGTGGATGAGGCGGAGAAGGATCAGTTTTACTATAACTGGCAAAAGGTAAGGAAGGGCTGAACTTGGTCACTGAGAAGTGCTATTGTAGGGGCAGATGGATGGGGCTTTGTGAGTGAATGAATGTGGTGGGCAAAGAAAAAAAGAATTGCTGAGTGTTACTGATTAGTGGGCAAACTGAGTAGTCATCTCACTCAATGTGATAAAGACCATGTCCTGGAGAGTCCTGAAAATGTTTGGCTACGTGGGTAAAAACATTAACAATAGTGCTAGTAATGATGATACTGAGTTTAGAGATACATGAATCTGTCTCACGGGTGTGATAAACAGCTCATCACTAAATGGATATGTTCGCTCTATCTTTTTTTTTTTTTCATTAAGGAAGGAAGCAGGCAGGAACGAAGGCAAGGGGGCAGGAAGGAAGACAGAAGAAGAAGCTTTTATTAATTAATTAATTAGTTCATTTTGGTTGCCCCCCATCCCCCCAGGACCTGGGATAAAAATGCAGGTCCTTGGGATTTACATGGACTACTCTGTGACCACAAACTTATTGTCTGAGTCAGTAAGGCATGCCTGCTATAATTTCTGGGCCCATAAGTTATCAAAATACATTTGCTTTCTCAGGATATGTCCATTCAAAAATTTAAAAGCACGACATTAGTCTTAGAAACGACGTATTCTTATTTGTGCTATGACTTTTCTCTGAACCCAAGTTCCTCATCTAAATGAGATAAGACGAACTACTCTTGTCTTAGCTTAGTGTATAAATTATATGGGTTCATATGTAAAAGTATTTTGAATACCCAAAAACTTAATATGCATGTACTAATCTATGTTTTGTTATTACGATGACTTGATAAAGAAGAACCTGCGAATTCCTATTATAAAAATTTGATTCTCAGGGATCTCCCCCTTGTGTATTCCTGCTCATTATAGAAATCCTCAAAAACATATTCAAAACTCTGCTAAATTATTGGCATTCTTTCACATTCTTTTCACATCATCTAGCTTTCAGAGTTTCTAAAAGAAGGCATCCAACACATTGAAATTGGACGATTTAGTTTTCATCCAGGAAACTACTTGGTATTGCTATGACACCCACTAGTTTCTCTGCATGGTCTGCAAGTAGGGGAAGGTGTTTGTCTAGGAGAGGGAGGAGGCATGAAATGTAATATGATGGGGAAATTGCTTACAAATATAGAAAGTTGATTCAAGCTTATATTGGAACATGAGTGGTTATAAGGTCTTTCTGACAAGTTAACAGGCTTGACTGACATAATTGGAGTCTACTCTTATAAATGTCTCAGAAAAATTTCTCTAGCTGTAACAGCTTTCATTTTGACCTGCAATAGGAGTAAAATAAAAATGGTCTTCAACACTCATCATTTGAGACATGCAAATAAAACCCACAATGGGATATCATCTCACACCAGTGAGAGTGGTCTATGTCAAAAAGACTAGAATTAGCAAATGTTAGAGAGACTGTGGAGAAAAAAGAATGGGATATTGGCAATGTATATTAGTGTAACCTTTTGGGAAAACAGTATGGAGATTCCTCAAAAAATAAAAGTGGAGCTACCATTTGATCCAGCAATCCCACTCCTGGGTAATATCCAGAGAATATGAAAACTCTAATCAGAAAAGTTATCTGCACCTGTAAGTTCACAGTAGCACAATTCGCACTAATCAAGACATGGAAACAACATAAATGTCCATCAACAGATGACTAGTGAAGCTATTATCTATATTTTCAATGAAATTGTATGTTAAAAAGATGAAATTTTACCTTTTGCAATAACCTGCATGGAGCTCATGCTAACAGAAATAAATAAGAAAGAAAATGAGTACAGTATGGTTTTGCTCACATGTGAAATATAAAGAAGGAAGAAAACCAAGATCCAGCAAAATTCAAAGGGCCCACAATGATGTAGGGAATTAGAGGGAACAAGGTGGTGGTGAAGTCACTGGAATTCTGGTGGTGGGTGTGGTGTGAAATAAACACAGATGGAGGTGTGGTTTCAATCTCCAAAAATGAATACAGCAATAACCAAGGAAATAAGAAAATAATTTTTTAAGAAAGAAAAGAACATTTGGAAGGTATATTCAGATAACAGGTATGATAGACTTGCTATGTCTTGGTTTCTATTCCTGTATACTATAAGGTGATCAACTGCAACAAAGTCATTAAGTCTTAGATTTATAACAGTAACACTAGAGGCCAAGATAAAAAAAATTATATTTGTACAGAAAATGAGTCCCTTGGAAGTTCTTTTAGATTAGCAGTGCTTTTTTTCTGAGTTATTTGAATAATGGTCCTAACACCTAGGTAGGAAGTTCACCTGCAGAAAGCTTAATTGAAAACGATACAGGCCTCAGTGCCACAAACTCCCATCTCATGTCCTGACTTAGACACTCTTGGATAAATAGACAAATCTCTTCACCATTCTGAGCTTCTGCTTACTTCTGTGGAATATGCGGAAGGGCTGTAAGGTTATACTGGGATTCCTTCTTGCTCCACATTTCTGAGTCTTTTATCTTTTCAGAATGCCTAAAATTCTTTTCTGTTTGATTTTGTGAAAGCAGTTCAACAAAAGTGGACAATTTTATATAATGACATCGAGTTCAACCCTCAACAGAGCGAAGAATTCTCTGTGTTATCTGAAACAGTGGACGTGCAACACTTAAAGAGAGAGTTCATTGCCTGCTATGGATCGGCATTTTCAATAACTACCTATTCTGCCTTTACTGCCTTTTATCTTTTCTGACTAGTATTAGTCCAGAATAATTTATTTGTCTTTAGTTAGCTCTGTAGGCATTATAGATATTTAAAGGAATTATTCTGGGGAGGAAAGCTCCAACCACGTAATATGAAAGATGACTTCAGTAGCATGAACATACTGCATTTTGGGCCAGCAGCAGAGAAAAATATAGTCACTGGGCTGTAAAGGCACAGCCTGATTTTCTACACTGCATTTTTACTTAATAAAAGCATTTCTTTCCTATTTGTTATTTCCAGTTTGGTTTTATTTTTGTTCACAAGAAAGCATAATAAGTTAATGAATAAATATGTAGGCTAGCATCTGTATCTTTCTAGCCTCTGTGGGGCACTGCTTCATTAGCTAAAGTCAAAAGCAAAAAAAATTAATCAACATATTCCTGCTGTTTCTTTTTCCATTATATTGTTCTGGTCAGTAGTCAGTGTTCCTGCCTATGTTCATTTGGCATAAAGGTGTCTCATTTCACTAGGTAATTGTGAAGAAATTTAGGTGGAAATTTTCCCATTAATTAGCCTTTGCCATCCACAACATTGACCTTAGTTCTTCTGTGGTGATAATATTATAGCCCAGGAGTGCGGGTTCGAAATCGGAAAAGACAGTTAGAAAACAATGTGTGTGATGTCCAATGACCCAGAAACAGCAGTTATGCCAGCATCAGCACTGTGTGAATCACTTGTAGCTAACTGTTCAAATACCAAATCACAATTAGATTGATTCAATGAGAAGGGCACTGCCTTGGGCTGTTCAAGGGATATCAAGAAGTTTAAAGCATAGTCTACATTTTTTGGAGTTTATACTTTAACAGAAAAAAAAAAGATGCACAACTATAGTCCAAGGAGAGGCTGTGGGGGCAACTGGCTTTGATATGGATCGTATCATTTGACTGATGTCCTACCTAAAGCTTTCCCAGTCAAGGGAATGTGAGCAAGTCCTACGTTGTCTAAGGGAATGCTCTTAGTTTTGGCAGTAATCCAAGGTGGACTGAGACAAAACAGTTAAAAGGCTCCACTGAAAGACCAGTTTTCAGCATTTTGAGACCAGTCTTGAGAGATGGGTAAGATTTTGACAGGCACACACAATGACAAAGGGAGGAAGGAGATCAATTGGCAAGAATGAGTAATATTAAAAGAACGGAGGAAGGCCAAAATCGGAAAAGTGTGGGGAGGATTGTGGGCAGTAGAATGATCTCATTTGGCTACAGCAGCAGAAGAGCTTTTGGAATTAGGGAGCTACATCATCAGTGCAAGCTTGGTGAAGTCTGGCAGTAACATAGAAGGTGGATTAAGAGTGGAGAAAGCCCAGCGGCCTGGAGAGCAGGTGTTATTAATATACAAATGAAAAGAAATGTAAACATGAGCTGAAGCCTGGGCTCTGAGCATGGAGAGGAGAGGCAGTTGGGAAAATCCTCGTGATGGATCCATGACAATTGCTTGGATCCAGAATGCCTTTGGAAGCCAACATCGAAGATAAGTCTCATTTATTTTGGTGAATTTCACCATGGTCATAATTGTTTTACTTGTTTCCCTTAATCCTCTTGTCAATGTGTTTTTCCAATGTTATGGAAATTATCACATATTTGGGGTTATATAATGAATGTATGCATGTTTACTGTGTAAATCTCCCATCTTAACCATAAAATCTTTGAGATAAAAATGCAAAATATCATTAATAAAATATAGATATAAGACTTTTGAGTTAAGTAATGCATCCCTTATTCAACCTTTCTTTTAATTTGACAGCTGAAATGATAGAGGATTTTATAAGGGAGATTACTATGAAGCAATAAAAACAGATGGGATGCTTTGTTCTCAGCTCAGTAAATACCAAAATGATTCTCTCTGCTTTTTTATTTTCCAAAGCTATGTATGTCGTAGTTAATTAACCCGATCTCAGGCTTATTCAGATGTCTTTAATACAATCATCTAACACAGGATACAGTTTACAGGGCCGCGGGGTCACAACTATTTATCAATTCACAAGTCCCAAGCAATGGGTTGCTATCAGAGAACACTTGGGAAATACCATGGGTATAAAGTTCTAAAACAAGCACCCACAGGAAGGCTTCAACTTGTCTTCATCATTTCTGTATCTCTATACTTCGCATTTGAAGTAAATGCTAGCACTATTTACCCTGTACCCAGGTCAAAATCAATGAAGTAATTCCACTCCCTTTATAGTTATTGAGTTACCAATTTCTGGTTGTCAAACTTTCCAATATCTTGATTGACTTCATCTGTACTTTCCCATAACCAGATTCTTCCTTCTTAATACTACTTTCTGTGTAATCTTTGTGTCAATTCATCTCATCCTCTGGCCCTCCCCCATATGATACTGATTTCAATTAAAAAAGTTTTATAAAATAAAATGTTATTAGAGAAGAAATATCTGATTGTTTTTGAGAATTTCAAAAATACAACAGCTTTTTTCATTGAGTTCAGTGAAAGAATGATGTCCAAATGGAAATGATTGGAGTAACTTTTCTCAGTTTTCCAAGAACAGTGTATAGTTACTACCATCCTGAATAAACGAGAGAAATGCTTCAGAACTTAGTGAGGAAACTGCAGTCTACAGGTCAAACCTACCTGTGTAAGTAAATACAGTTTTACTGGAATAGTCATACGTGTTCATTTGAAGAGTGGTTGTGCCATTGTCGAAGGCTGCTTTCACACAACAATGCGGAGTTAATAGTTGTTGTGTTAGAGACCATATGGCCTGCAAAGTTTAAATAATTATAGCTGCCCCTTTATAGAAAAAGGTGGCTAACTTTTGCTTTGGAAAATCAAAACTTAATGATCTGGTGTAGAAGGGTTAAACACAGGAAAGCTTAAAGAGAACATGGAAAGGCCACATAATCACACAATCCATACAACTATGACAGACATTCTAATACATTTCTGGAAACTGTTTTTAAAGGAAAGGTGCAGGCAGAAATGAAGGCAAGTATGCAAGCAGGTAGAAAGAGAGAGGAGCAAGCATGTTTATTTATTTTATCTTTGTGTCCAGCATCTTCTGCTGAACACTCTGAGGTTTATCCATGTTATATATAGTTGTAGATTGTTCATTCTTATAGCTGTATACTGTATAAATATAGCACAATTTTGTTTATCCTTTCAACTGTGAAAAGGCATTTGAGTAAGGTGCAGATTTACCTATTAAGAAAAATACTGCTGTGAACACTTATGTACAAATACTTTTTGGTTTGCATATGTATATTTTGTAGAGACTATGTCTAGAACACAAACTGATATAGAAGACTGAAACAGGCTTTACCATTCCAAGGGAAAGAATTTCTAAACTAGAATTGTATACTAGCCAAACTCTCACATAAGCGTGAGGGTAAAATTAATCCGTTTCAAATTTATACCTCTTAAAATGTTTTCCTTCATTTAAAGTGGAAATCAAGTTTCTAGTAGAACTAAAACATATTATTTGGGGTGTTGTTCACATGGACAGATACAATTGACAAAGGTTATTAAACCTCACTTAAGATCAATACATTATTATTAAATCATATCTCAATTAAAAATTCATTATACTCATTATACACTATTCTTGTTTTAGTTCTACTAGTATAAATATTCTTGGATTTTGCTATTATTGGACATTTAGGATTTCTTTTTTCCTACTTCAACCAATTCTAATCAAAAAAGCTTTCACTTCACTTAACCACGAGACTCCTATCTAGAAGGACCATTGCTATTGCCATAAAGCATATTTTAAAGCTTTTTAAAAAAATATGTTGAAAACTTATTCTCCAGAAAATGTGAACCAATTTTCTCTAGCATGTCTGAATACGCCAAGATTGATATTATTTATTCTTGTATTTGCTATGTTGAAGGGGGAAAATGCTTTATTTTTCTGACAAATAATTCAGGTCTTTAGGTCAATTAGATCTGAATTTGAATCCCAGCTCTGCTGCTTATTAACTAAGTGCCAGTTTCGTCATTTATAAGATGGGACAAATAGTCATATGTCACTGTTAGACTGTTTATGAGGATTGAATGAAATCATACGAGTACAGTTAAATACAGTGTGGGGAGCATGTAAGTGTCTAACTCTGGGTAAATTCAGGTTAATCCCTTGATAATCAATTTACTAAATTACCAATTTCTGGGAAACTGGAAGATAGGTAACTGAAATCTGGCTTAAGAGGATTCACAACAAGCATTATATCGCTGGAAGAAAAGATTGGTGAAGTCCACAAAAAGACCATTTTTATCCTTTATGAGAGCAGGGTGAGAGGCTGATGTGGGGTGGGAGTGGGATATGTGGAAGCTGAGTGAAGACGGGCAGGGAACCATATTTAGCCTGACATGGATATATAATGTGTGTACATATACACATACAAACATACACACACATACACACCAGCAAAAGTTACGGCCAGGAAAAGGTACAACTGTAAAAGCAAAACTTTGACAAATTTGTCCTCTGGTAAGTTCAATTTCGATGATTTTTTTTTTCACAAATGGGCTTTCTCCCAGGACTCAATGACTGTAAACTATTACTAATGCTTAAGTTTACATTTAATGATGTAGACTTTTAAATTAAATTTTTATTAAGTTTTATCTTGACCACATTTCTCAAGTTGCTAATGAACGATGTGCTTGTAACACAAGAAACAATATATATCACTTGTATCATTCCACCCAAAATTCAATGTTACCGGCTCTATTTTTCTCCATGTTCATATAAATGTATTGTAGGAATACAGAGGAAAATTCCCACACTCCTTTGGGTTCTTATTAGGCTGGTTGAACAAACAAATGGATATCAGACAGATTAGTAGGAGAAAAAGAGCAAATTACACACATACAGAGATTTTACATGGCTATAAATTCTAGAACAAATGAGACATACTAAGATTTTATATTCCTGAGCTAATAAATGAGATAGGGGTCTGGGGTGTCAAGCAGAGAAGAGGGGAACTTATAAGACAAGAAGAAGGTGATCAAATCAGCTGCTCTAGGGAATTGCCTTCATATAAAATAAGTCTCTCCAATAAAAGGGTTATTTCTGGAGATGACCCTAAATCTGTGTAAACTTCATTCTTTACAGTAATGGTAACAGTTTCTTTTGAAGCCCTCAGGGCCTCCATTGACCTTAGCTACACTTACCAAAGTGAGATATATTGAAACGTGCATGTCTGCTGTAGACACCTTGGAAAACACCTCTCTGAACATTCTGGGGGAGGGCCTATCCTTCCATATACACATATACACATACACCTAATACTTACAGTAATATGCGACTTGTTTTTATTATTCTGTACTTTAAACATGGGATCATGGTACATGCTTGCCTGCATCCTTGTATTTTTTGCTCAGTAAAATCTCATAAAAATCCTCAAAAATTCCACCAAGTCAAAAAACAGAGCTCCAATTCATCATTATTTAACATTTTGTATTATAGTCCATGGTTATTAGTGTATGATGAATCATTTTATTTCCCTCCTTGGGCGAGTGGAAGGTCATTCCCAGCTTTGTGATGTCAATGAACAACACTGCAGTCAATGAACAATCACACAGTCACTGTCAATGAACAATCACACAATGGTTTTGTGTGTTTATTTAGGTCCTGGGACTTTTTTTTTCTATGGGATAAGGTAATTAGCATCTCTTATTTTTCACTAGAGACAAGAATGTATTCATTTTTTAAATTGTAAAATGTCTAATAAACATATGCTTTTATATTTAAAAAAAGTCTTTCAACATGACTAGTGTCTTAGATTGGGTTCCTGAGAACAGACACTAGAAGGAAATTTTTATTCAGGAGGTTTGTGGGAGTACACTAGGAAACCACATCAGGGAGGGCGGGGCAAGGACACACAGTGGGAACAGATGAATTAGGGTGCAGGCGCAACAGATGCCTCTTCTGGCCCCACAAGGAGCTTGGAGGCTGGGATGCCCCCTTCACTGTGGTGCAGAATTGAAGCTGGCGGTCTGGGCCTCCATATATCTGTACTCATCGTCACTGGAGGCAGGCTGCCTTCGGGGATGGAACATAATCTTGAGAAAGGCAACTTTTTTAGACCAAAGACAATTCCCAGAGAGGACTGCAGCTGTGAGCCCTCAGCAGCCCACACTCCTGGCAGCTGGGGAAATAAGCACCTTGCTCCTGTAGGGATGTCTAGGCAGGGCACCACAGCATGCTCTGCAACCAGTAATTAAAAATTCATATGAAAACAAAATCATAGCTAACAATGCCTAAATACTGGAAGAAGGTCAGTCAAATAGCAATGTGCTCAAAGTCAATTTTTTAACTGACTAATTCACCAAATTATCAAGGTTCATAAGGGCAAAGTGTAGTGTCTTTTTATTTAAAAGGTGAGGTCAAATTGGTGTTCCTAACAGCTATACCACTTTCATTTCTATGATCCATGTAAGAGACCCCAAACCAGCTTATCTTGCTTGGATGCCAGCATTTTGGTGAACTCTTTTGTAAAGGAAATGTGTCAATGAGTTGGTATAGGGCAGCAGTGAGTGACCTAAGCTCTGTTAGATCGAGAAAAGCAAGCTCATTTTTAAGACCTTGAAATTCAGTTCTTTAAGACTACTATGTTGCCAAACAAAATAAATCTGCAGGATTTTACATCAGACTTGCTAGGTTGAGACCCCTGCTTTAAAGGGAATATACTGAGGATCAGAAAATTGTACAGCTAAGTGAATGGAGAACTTTCCTTTTTTAATAAAATAAAGGGAATAGAAAGAATGATTAGTACAGTCAACTGTGATGCTGTGATGCTTTAATTTGGGGAAGGATTAGAGATTGAAAAGGCTGGAGTTTATGAACAATCTTTTTTTTAAGAAATAAATGGATATTTTATAACTTTGTCTTATGATTTCTTTGAAAGTTTTGGAAGAAAAAAGTGGAAAGTTTAAAAAAACATGCTTTCCCAATATGGCAGTTCCTCAAAAACTTGAGAATGTAAATCATATATGATCCTATCATCCCACTTCTGGGTATCTACCCAAAAGACACAAAAACAGCAATTTTCAGAGATATATGTACCCCCCATGTTTACTGTAGCATTACTTATAATAACCAAGAATTGGAAATTACCTAAATGTCCATTAATAGATGAATGAATAAAAAATATGTGATACATACATATGTATATATAATGGAATACTACACAGTCCTAAAAAAGATGCTGCCATTTTTGAGACTATGAATGGAGTAGAGGGGATTATGTAAGTAAAATAAGTCAGAGAGAGAAAGAAAAATACCAGGAGATCTTACTCAGAGGTGGAATATAAGGAAACAAAGCAAAAGAACAGACAAAACAAAAGTCAACCCTTGGACATTGACAATAGCATGAATGTTACCAGTAGGGAAAGGGTGGTGAGTGGTGGTAAGAGGTGGTGGGTCCAACGCATAAGGGTGAAGAACCTGGTAATTTGATGGTGGGCAGCGTGCGTTGGCACATATTTAAGGAACAGGCAACCTGTACATATGGCTTTATATTATCTTGCAAACCAAAGTGACCACAATAAATAAAAAAATATGCTTTCCTAGAAATATGAGCAAATATATATTAAGTTAGAAAATACACTTTGTGTTTAGCTAAAAATACATTCAAATTA